>WEIV01020660.1:15702-58951 GCA_013390005.1 Calyptomena viridis
CAGCGCCGGGAGCGGGCCTGGTCCGGGCTGCCGGCGGCGTCTCTGCTGCCCAGGGCCGCCCGGCTCTGCAGCGTAACTCGGGGAGAGGAGGAGGAGGAAGGAAACTTCATCCCCCTCAGCCTTCCCAATTATACAGCGGGAAACCTGCCAGCCCTCGGGGCGCCTCTGCGAGGAACTTCTGCACCTCCTTCCCGGGAATATGCAGAGATATGTGTGCGTATGTGTCTGTTATAGATGTGTGTGTGCATCTGCCTCAGAGGCAGATCTGGTAGCCCAGGCGATCACCCACCGCTGCGTGTCTCCGCTGCCGACGTACAGACACACATATATACCTATATACATACTTATACATATGTATATATATATATATATGCACACACATATGTATATTCATACATTCATATATGCGCACATGGATAGGACGTGTATTTCTGTACATCTCTAGGACGGAGCTGTCCGTGACCCCGAGGGGCTCAGTGGGACTCGGCGTGTCCTTCAGCCCCTGCCCGCCCGGCCGCTCTCCGCACCAGCCAAGGGCGGTGTTGAGGTGCGAGATGCCTGTGTGGAGTTACGGGAGTTGGCCTGCAGTTACTGATTTTGTTTTCTGCCGGCTTTTTTAAGGTAGCTAGGTTTATTGGGGTGGTGGCGTCACCTGGGTGGCGGTGTGACGGGAGCTGCTGGGCTGCGGTGACGGATGGTTAAAAAAGAAGAGAAGGAGATGAGGAACTGTGAGTGTCCTTACAGGAGGTATTGGAGTTTGGCCTGTGTAGTACTTGGGATTATCCAACTAGCTGGTGTTTACTGTTATTTGGGGGGAAATAAATCAGGTACTCTAAATGTAACAGAGACTTCTTTATGGTAAACTGTAATCTCAAAATACCTTATTTTGATATGAGTTATTGCTTTCTAGCAGCAAAATTGCAAGCATTCATAATCTCATATTTCATTGAAAATTGATTTGTGGGTCTCTTATTCCTCCACGTTTTAGTAGTGGTCTGGCTTTCTACTGCTGTCTGAACAGCTGGAGTCAGGTTCATATTAAATTGCTTCATGACAGCAACTGCCTCTTCTCTTGGAAGATATGAAGATTATAAATTTTACATGATTTTCTTTGTGGTACAGTGCAAGAAAGGGAGAGGTTTGCAGAAAATTCTGATACATGTGGACTTTGAAATTGTGGGAGCAGTTTTTCGGGGCATCATGAGTGGTGTGTGTGGGCTGTGCATTGTGCAGTGGCACCGTAATTTTGGAGCTCTTCAGGAGAGAAAACTATGACTGTGTACGGGGGTTGCACTCTAATAGCAGATGCCTGTTTTGCCTAAAGTTAATAAATATTTCATTGTAAGTATTTTTAAGAAGAAAACATACAGCAATGTATTTCAAAGTTTATCCTCTAACCCATTTATAAGCAAGCTGTCTTCCTACCAAAATTGCTGGGCTTTGCTTTTACAGTGGTTGTGATAGTGGCATTCATATGAGAGCAGGAGTAGCAGCACTTTGTGAATAGTTTGAAAAAGCTTATTCCTGAGCACTGCCCCTTGTTAATTTAGTAACTGTGAGCACCTTTATACTTGTTGGAAATAAGCCATATGTATTTATGCTGTACACAGGTTTTAAAATCTTAGTTAACCCTTAAGTATTTTGTTCTAGAATGCGTTTCTGATGAAATTGCTTGCTTAGCTGTCATCTCACTGTAGATAGGGAGCTCAAGGGGCTGTTGTAAACTTGTATTATTCTGTGTTTATAAACAAGAATGTGGTTGAATTCAGAAGCCTTTCCTTTTATGAGTTACCCTTCAGTGAGACAATATAAAATGAGGTGAGGAATTAAACATAATCAGGCCTTTGAGTACAGCCTTAAGGTGATGAGGTATTTCACACATGACCCATGAGGAAGAAAATATAGATAGAGGATGGCAGTGAGGGTTTCGAGGTTGAAAAGGGGTAAAGAAAATTGCTTTACAGGGTGGTGGAAAGCTCTTGCAAGTATAATGGGTGGTATGAAAGATGATGTGAAGTTGGGAGTGAGGCAGCATAAAGAAGAACCAAATGAAGCAAGCAAGTGGCAGAGATATGAAAGACTATGATTTTACTCTGTAGTAAAGTGAAATACAGAAATAGCTGGTAAGCACTCAAAGTAGTCATGGTTGTATGCTGTAAGGTTTTCTGTTCTAAACAGGACTAATTTTAGTTTTACGAGGAAAGACAGGATGGAATTTCCTGATGCTCTCAAACAGAAGAAATGATAGACTGCCTGTACGTATTGTTTTGAAAGATCATGATACAAAGGCTGTAGAAATAACTGCAGATCACCTGTGGGGTAGAAGCTGAGGTCTAGCCTTGGCCAAGGATGGCTGCAGCTTCTCCCACTTCTCAATCCATTCTCCTTGTTTGCAGAGGGTGGGAGCCTGGGAGGGATGGGGAGGAATGAAGCAGTGGTGGGCAGGAGGTTGTGACGGGAATGAGGGGGCAGGATCTTGGCTGGTAGAGGACCTGGTCAGGGAGGAAAGAAATAATATGAGAGCAAACTTGCCCCAAGACTCCCTTTCTTTCTAGAAGGGGCCCTGGGTTCAGGAGAAGAATTTGGGTCTTCACTCATATGCAGCTCTAGTTTGCATGATTGTTCAGTAATGTAATTTTATAGTTTGCAATGTGTAAAAAGTACGGTAAATGGAGAAGGAAGGGAGAGGAGAAGTAAGTGAGGGAAATGTGTTAGTTTTGAGCTGCATGTCTAAAATCTAGGGCAGGTATTTAGCACAGCTAGTTCAAAGACACCTAGTTTCTTCAAACTGTGTTTTACAGAACAGTACAGGTACGGTTGGCATTTGAGAAACATTATGTTAATGAACGTGTCAGCCTGAGATAACATCAAAGCAAGAAATACAAACTTCCTATGTGATTTTAGGGAAGTTATTTCATTCTTGATGCCTAAGTTTCCTTAGTTGTAAACTCAGCGGAAAGTATGTATCTGCTTTGGAGGAGTTTATCATATTTATTGATTTGTTTGGTATCTCCCCTCCTGGCTTTCAGAGGACAGTCTTCAGATGCACAAAATGTTTTGCTAGTTACTGTGTCTGTTCTGTTTGTTTGTTTATTTTTAGGAAAGACACTAAAATAACTCCTTTTAATGCCCAAGGACAGTTCTCAAATTAATCTCACTTTCTAGGTAATGAAGAACACATTTTGCATCTTGTAAAATAAAGCCTAGATAATATTAACTGTGTCTGGCTATAGATACCTTCCCTGGGATTGAAGTAACCTCTAGGTAGAAAGCCATTATGTTTATCTACAGTTGATCATGTGTCATTTAGGCTGAAGTTAAAAGTAGTAGGATGCTGATAAGGCAAGATACTGTTGAGGCTTTTCATATCTGTTTAAAAACTGTTGGAGAGAGCCATGCTAGACATGAAACTCTGTAGAACAAGACACACACTGATATTACAGACAGTGCTCATCTCACCTCCAGTGATTTACTGAGCTGCAGGAGAGATCAGTAGTGATTATGGAAAGGCTGGGAAGGCACGTAGGGTGTGGGCAGAGGTTTGTGGGTCCTCTGACCACAGTTCCCTATCTGTTTATTCTCTATCTATTTACACAGCCTTCACCACAGTAATTGCTGTGGACAGGATTATTAGGTATGTGAAATGTAAAGGGTGAAATCTGGGATTCCTGCAAAATGCCTCTATAGACTTAGAGATGGCAGTGAGAATTTATCCATGATTCATTTGGCACTTGTAGCATCTTTTTGATATCCTTCGTGTGGCTGATGGGAAAATCATAGCTGTCAAACGGCCATTTCTGCAACCACAGATGCCTTGTTTGACAGAAACATGAAGTGTAGAGTATCTGGGTAAAGCACTAAGTAAAAAAAAAAAGAGTGAAACAAATTATTTCTTAATGAAATTGATTTATTTGGCAAGGGATTCCATAATATTAATTACAGTTCCGTTTAACAGATTACTATTAAGTGTAATTGTTGGTAGAAAAATTTAGCTTGAGAAAATATTAGAATTATATGAACTACTTTATAATTTATTTTTTAAAAAGAGCGGAATCATAAAAAATATCTTCTAAAAAGTAATGGATCCTTTTTGCTAAAGTCACTAAACTATATTATTAAGATTTTTAACAGGAAATATTTTTAATATCTGTCAGTCACTCATCCTTTTAAGTCACAAAAAGTAAATTGTGTAACGTGATTTTTGTCAGTTTATATCCAGCTCAAATCTTATGCTTCTGTCATTATCCAGCATTCCCCGCTATAAGTTGAATATATGCACCTCTTCTCTCCAACTCCTGTGTCTGCAAGTGGAGCGGTGCCCTGTCCGTGAGGAAGTGAACGCTACAAACAGGAAACCTGTATGGACAGTATTATTCTGGCAGTTGTCTCTTCTTCCCACTTGACTCTCACACTTCCTCTCCCTAACCTTCCAAAATGCAGCCAGTTACCCTCTTCCTACAGCTGAACCAAAACCACACAATATAGAATGGGTTAGGGAAGGAATAATGGTAAACTGGGTGTTGCAGCTTCCAGGTCAGTAGTTCAAATCTGTCAAGGACTGGAAGAGACTTTAATTTGTTTTACTGTGATCACTTCCTAGGAATAATGCAAAGCAAAAATCAAGCAAAAGCAAAATTTAATTTGATTCTCACTGGCCATATTCATGCACTTGTGTGTATGAAAAGGTGTTGCAAGCATGTTAAAGATGTTGCAAAAATGTTAATAGCATTACTCATGTTGTTTTTCTCAGAAGTTCACAACAACACAGTCAGACAGACACATCAGGCTTTCCCATGTTTCATCTCATGCTCCAAGAGAGCAGCATGTTTTGGATTCAGGAGTTGGGGGAGATACCCTGCTTGAAGCTTCTATCAGTTTTGTAGGACAGTAGAAGATTTTATAACCTAGCATTGCTTGGACAGCATTTTCTTAATTTTTCTTTCAGTGAGATTAGTTCTGGCTCTTACAGTCTAACTCTAAATGTAGTGCTGAATTGGACTGACATTGTGTCAGTTTTATGCATTTTTGGAGCTGTATGGACTATAAGTAGGTTCTAGAATGTTTTTCCTTCTGTCCTGGAGTAAAAGGGAGGAATGGCGTGCAGACTTTTTTTAGTTTGTTGTATGTGCAGTAATTGAATGCAGAATAAATCAGTATGCTATGAATTAGAAATAACTTGCTGTAATGGACACTTGCACAATATATATTGTTAGTCTATTAAAGCTCAAACCATTATTACTATTAAGACACTATATAAGTAAACTGAATTTGTTACCCTTTAATTAGTTATTTTTTTTCCAAAACATGAATTATTAACACTTGTTTTAGTCATGAGTGGTATTAATTATAGTTACTGTAATTTAATTTTTTTCCTTTTTTTAACCTTCTAAAAACAAAGGAAAACGTAGACCAGTCATGAGAGAATCCTTCAGTGATAGTCAAACCTCAACAGAGAATCTGTGTCAGTGTTGGCAGTATGGAGAGAAACTACAAGTATCAAGTATTTTATCATGAATAAAACAACATACAGAATTGCAAATTAAAGCATTGGGCTCTCAGCAGAAAAACATGTGCTATCTGATCTTCAAGGAGTTTTTAAAAAATTTAGTAGTACTTTACAGAGCTGATAAAATATGTGTTTTAAGTTCTAATTAAGAATAGCAAAACTCAAATTCTTTTATTGAAGCTTAAACCACGTGCAAACAATTCAAATAAGGATTAAAATTATATTAAAAGTACATTATTAAAAATCAATACATGAGGAGACAGTGAGGAAGTACACCAGTCAGTGACATACATTTTAATAGGTTTTATCCTGACTTCCCTCCTGTTTCTCCTTCCCTTAGAAATTTAAGATGAAGATTTTAAGGTCAATCCTGTGGTTCCTTTGTCAAGAGAAATTTTGCAAAGCTGTAATGAGGAACATGTCTTTTTGTTCACTAAAATCATGGAGATGATGTGAGAGAATAAGTAGGAAGGTTGCATGAAACAGTATAATGACTACATTTTTGTTGGATACTTGCTATTTGCAAATGACACTAATTGAGCAACCATAAGGAATTATGAAACCTTAGAGGGAGTGCAGAAGGAGCTATGGATGATACTCTTCTTCCATGAAACACAATTTAACATGTTCATCCATTACATAATTAAAATGTGGAAGTAGCTCCCTGAGGTTTTTTAAGGAGATGGGGTGGGGATAATGATATGTTAACATGATTTCACTAAATTAATTCTTTGAAAAGTAATTAAGTGAGATTGTCCACACTCCATTACTTCCAAAGGGTAAAATCTGACATGGTCCATCATATTCTTGTCTTGCTTTGGAATGACTGATTATTGAATAAATATAATATATTCATTTGAAAATTAGTATTGGAGATCTCTAGCACTGTTTTTAGGTATTGTGGAATATAAAAACTAATCAAAGTTTTGGATTCAAAACCTGAAATAAACACTTCATTGTGATAAAAGCAGTTTGCATTTCCTAACAGCATAGACCCTGTATTTGATTGGAAACTTATGTATGTTTCCTGCAAACAAGAAAGAAGAAATGTTTTCTGTTTTTAACTATAACTTCTATAAAATCTGTTGCAGATTGAAAAACGAAACATTGCTGGTGGCTTGTAGTCATCTGGGAATTACATGTGAACAGGAGCCTAAGCTTTGAAATGTGAGGTTTCCGAGACACAGAATAGATGAGCACATTTCAATATGTGAATACAGAAATAGTCTTTGTTTAAAGTTAGTAAAGGCAAATATTTTTAAATTAAGACTTTGTACTTCATGAAAATTAGATATTCCTGTTTCTTACAACTGTATTGAAAAACACAGCAAACTGAAACAGCCTTTGACATTTCCCACAGCTCCTGCACACCCAAGTGGGGATGATTGGGGCGGTGGTGTCTAGAATTTCCTTGAGGCTGTTGAAGGTTTTTGTACCCTGAAGTCACTAGCATTAGAAGCAGCTCTTAGTTTATTTTTCCCCCTTGGAGGAAAAAAAACCCCTGAAATGTGAGAGAGGTGCTCACAATCGGTATTGTATCTATTTTATGTTTACTAAAACCAATTACCATTTTGTTGCATCCTTTTCCCCTTCCCTGACCAGCATTTCACAAGCTGTTTTACATAGACCTGTTGCTGACTGGAAAGCATCCTTCCATCTCCCACATGCAAATGCTGCTTTAAAGAGCTTGCAGGATCTGGCAGGTGGGTCGTTCTCCTGACCCTGAAGTGAGTGCATGTTACATGACATGGTCCTACTGCTCAGTGTCCCGTGGATGGCATGTGCTCTGATTGTGGCAGAGGATGGCTTGGATGTGTGAGAGGTCTGTGGCTACATGGGTGGTCTGGCAAGGCTGGCTGGGCTGCAGGGGGCAAGGTCTTTATCTAAACTGATAAAAACCTTACAGGCATTAGCATATGCTCGTCAGCCCAGTCTTTATTCAAAACGGTGTCTGCACTGCTTTTTGTTTTACATCTTCCAAATACAGGCCAAAATTATAGGGCAGTGACAGCCAGGACTATGCTCAAATGATCTGAAAAATCAGGCCATCTTTTCTAGGTTCCTAACTGTGAACCTAAACATTGAGTTTTGTGTTAAATTTTAAAATTGAATTTAAGAAGTTTTTGTCCATGAATTACACGAGGCAGAGCTATAAAGCACATTTAATATATTTCAATGTAACACAGTAAACAATTACTGATGTGATTTGGGGTAAGAGACCAAATGCAGATGGCTGTGCAGCTGATAGGAGTTTGGCCATGGACTTCATAGGACAGCAATTTCAAGCTTTGGAAATGCTCGTGGCAAAATCCAGTTGAGTCTAAGAAAATGAGGATTCTTAGAAATTTGGTTCTCATAGTAAGAAATGCACATTATTGTAGTTTAACAAACTGTATAATGGCATCCACAGAGGCAGGTGTGAGAATAGGTTTTTTCCTTTTTCTCCCTTAATGCTAGACAGCATGTGTGTGTGAGAGAAATCCCCGTGGTAGCTGTATTTCAGTTTGGAAAGAAGTGATTTCCTCTGTGTTCTGAAGTTTTAATGAACTAATTAGGCATCCTTTGGGACTAAATATTTTATACTTACAATTTTTAAGTTAAGCATGTATATGTTTTGCAAGGCTTGAGGCCTTTCTCTACTGAGAAGTGAGAAAAGATCCATTATTAAAATTTGGGGGTTTGGTGTGTGGTCTGACAGTCGTGTAGGCTGGGCTCAGCTGCTGGTGGCATATAGATAAGCCTGTTCTTGAATGGTTTACTGCAGGATCGTGCACGTGAAGGGCTGAGTACTTTAAAAGAGGTTTATATAGATGCACTAGTGCCGTGATGTTGTATTTTAGCACTATGTCAACATTAGCAGGAACTGTAGGACAAGAGGAACAAACCCAAAAAGCAGAATAATTTGTGGTGAGGACTTGGGTGTCCAGATGTCTCTGCATTTGCCGTGGACTGGCAGTAACCTGATGCTGTGTCCCAAACACACACCAGCACCGGGGTGCTCCTGGTGTGCTGGGGTGGGCATGCAGGGCTTGGCCACTCTGTGAACCCAAGAGAGGTGGTGATCACAGCATGAGCATCCTCTGCGTCCAAACCGAAATATGTCCAGGGAGCTGTGGCAGGTAATCTGGGGCAGTTGTGCTGTCATCCTCTTTGAGAGGTGTTTTCTCCCAGTCTCTAGTCTCTAACCATCATTCCTTCTGATTTGGGAAGTAATATGGTTAGTACACCATCAGAGAAGTTGTTTAGTTGTTGCTCCACTCCTGTTTTTCTTGAGAAGAGATTCTTAATATCATGAACAAGGGACCACAGGACCTGTGCTGGAGCACATGTGTAGGTCCAAAGATTTATTAATGATTTCTTAAATGAATATTTATTAATGATTTCAAAAAGTTTGTTATGGGCATTGATCATGTTCAGAATTGAAAACTAAAAACTCTGGACTTCTTTTGAGCAAGGTTTCATGGATCAGGCAGAACTAAAATCAAGGCTTTAAATTTATAACAGTTCTGCTTTACTGAGAGATCTAAGCCCAGTCATTTTTAAGGCAGGGAAGGGAATATGGGTGTAGCAGTTTACCTGTCCTTTTTATTATTTAATAGCTTGGTGTTTCCTCTTCTGCTTTTAAAGGTGAATGAACAGGATACAAATAGTAAGGGTTTTGAGATTCCCTCCCCTGATTATTATTTATTTTGTCGTGGGTTTTGCTTAGGTTATTTTTGCTGCACTGGACAATCTGTTCCAATTTAGAAATATTTAGAATAAGCACGTTATCTATGCAAGTCTGAAAAAAAAATGGTTCAGACTATCACTCCAGTAGTCTTTCAGAACAAATTTATAGCTAAATTAAGTCATTAGTTATTTGAATCCAGCTTTTTATTTTGGTTTTTGGAAAGAGTTAAAAAACTGAGTTGTGGGATTAAGTGTTCAGCTGTGGAATTGAAAAATGTTTGCTGTTGTATTAAGTGAATACTTTATGACTAAAATTCATGACAGCTGGAAAATACATTTGTTGATATGGTCTCCTGAGAGCAATTTATATCTATTTACTCATTTTTTTATGGAGTACATGGTTGTAAGGTATTAAGGTAAAACTTTACAGCAGTGAACAGAGTAGTGTGGTTTATTCCAGCATTGTCTCATGTGTAAGTTATTTGAGAGATTCCATTCTGTAGCTGTCATTCCTAGGTAAGATACTCTTGCTGGGATCGTAGCTTCTTCTGTGAAGACATATCCGTGGGTGACTGGTATGCTTATTTCTAAATTTTGTTTAAATAGAGGGAGTCTGTACCAACAGAGCCTACCACTCCCCACCTCCCACAGGGCAAACCTGGATTGAAAGAATCCTTTCTCCTTTTATCTCCTTTTTAATATAAAATTTATCTTGTTTCTGATGAATACTGATGTAATAAAATCACTCTACTAACTTTGAAGATGAATAACAATATGTGATAATGTTTCAACTGCTTCAATTAAATGAAAAAATACAAAGTAACACAGATGAGACTAAGGGATGTTAAAGATGACTGGCTCTATCCTTTAGATGTTATGTGATATGAGGGTGTATAGGGTTGTTTAGGAGTAAAGGTTAATAAACCAGAGAGGTGTGGGAGCTGGAGGATAGTAGTGTAAAATTCAGGAGACTGAGGTTAAGTGGATTCTTGTCTTGGGAGCAAACCTGATGCCCTCACCCCACTGTCCATTCCCATTTTCAGCTCAGGAAGCTGATGTACAGCTTGGGCTGATAAACCATTGTACCCTGAGTGACTGCTTGGGAGGAAGGTCTTGCTTACCCTTCCCTCTCTTGCTGTCTGTGGTTTTACCCACTTGGCAGACTAAATTGTCAGAGTTAGTTTAACACTCTAACCTAACAGGAAAAAATCAAAGCTCGTTATCTGCGTGTGGTGCTGTGGTTTTGTTTTTGCAGGGTTAGTCTACCAAGTTGGAGAATTAAATCAACTTCCAGAGGCGGCAGAAGATGAATTGGAGGAGGAGGGTGCTGCAGGCAGACTGAGGGCTTCTAGAATGGCCATTGTGTCTTGTGGAACTGGACCCTTGCTTTTGTCATTGCAGCTGCTTGTGGCACCATGTGTTGCACAGCATCAATAAATTAATCCAAGTTAGAAGTGTTGCCCATCTGTTATGTATTGTAGCAGGTAGAAGTGATCCCTTTTTTTCCTGTGTTGTACCAGGCGTAGTGGTGGTAGGCAAACTTTTAAAACAATAGGCAAGGCAATACAAGGGAGAGACAGGCAGCTGATAGAAGACTGTAATAGGGAGGGAAAGTACTTTTTGACTCCTGCAAATATGATGAAAATTGAATTAAAAGTTCATAAAGATGGAAAATTACCTATGTGTCATAAATTTAAATTTTGGTCCTGTTACCCATTCTAAGCAGAGTGGACTAACATAAATTTTTTGCCATTGAGATTCTTGCCTTTCTTTGGTGAATGTTTAGCTTTCATAGTTGCTTTTCATGTGTGTCTGTGTGTTGTGCTGTTTCTTTTCCTCCCTGGAAGCTATGAATCTCAATCTTTTTTGTAATTCTTCTTGTGTTCTTTGCAGAATATGACATCACATTCGGTTAAAAAAAAAAAATCACAGTTAGCCCCAGGCACGCAGGTGTACTCAATATTTTTTTTACATGAAAATTTTAATTAGTAATTGAATATCACCTGCCTCTTTTCTTGTACTTTAGAAATTGGTAACTTTTGAGAGAGAGAAGTTAAATTTCTATAGAAAGAACAATGATTTCTTCTTTCCTGCATTACCATAGTTGGGAACATACTGGTTTCAGAGCCACATTGATCAGGTTATTCTGCAATTTTTCAGGAAAAGGCATATCCTAAAACCAGAATTAATCAGTAACAAACATCATCAGTGTGATGCTGCTGCTCTGTTCTCAGAATCAAATCTGGCTGAGTGCAGGTGAAGCATTTCTTTTAATTAGGCTCATTGCAAGGAGAAGAGGAAGATCCACAAGATCTCTGTGCATTGAGGAATTTAAACACAAATGCTCCTGCATGAGTTAGTAGTCATCTTCAGTGGTCCCATGCAGGAAGGTCTGGAAAAAAACTTTGCAGTTGCAAGGGTTTTGTGTCCTGTTTGTTTACTCTTCTTTGCTTCCAAAAAGATGAATAGGCCTAAAGCAGCTCCAGTGATTCCTGCAAGGCTCTCTAGGATTTTTCAAAGCCCAGAAACCATCTGGTTGATGCTGGGTTATTAACTTTTGGAGTTGTGACTCAGGAGGTTATGAGAGATTTGTGTGCATATTGTTCCAGGAGGAGGTAACTTCAGAGCTTTTCCTCCTTTCTAGTTTTTATTTTCAATATTTTAGTTTAAAAAAATATTTAGCCTCAGGGAGCCCTCTAAATCTAAGCCTTTTACTGCCTCCTGAATTTGGCAGTTGCTTCTCCTGGTTTAGGTCTCTAGGCATGTGTTCTGTGAAGCTTTGAAGTAGCTGTTGCCTGGCTGAAGCCTCTCTGGGGGCAAGGAGAAGGATAATAAAGTTTGTATTCTTGATATTTTCTTTCTTTACATCATGCAAATATTTTAATGCAAGTGAAACAGCTGATTTTTAGTAAAGACCCTAAAATTACCGAATTGCTAAGATTGCCTCTTTTGTGGTTTGGTTTTAATTTGGAACAATTGCTAAGATCAGTGGTGTGGAAAGCCACATGTATTTTGTCAGTGTTTTAATATCTGGCACTAGAAACTGGCTAATCTATTTAAGAAGTGGAACAAGAGATTCAAGGGGGAGATGTTGCAGCCCAGTTTTCTTAGATGATGCCAAATGGATCACTGACATGTACCAGAAAAGGCAAGGAAAGATATTCAGGGTGGGGGAAAAATCCACAAGTTTTTGAATCTTTGTAATTCTGGCTCTACATAGTCTCTGCCAGTCCCATGCTCAGTGAGCAAACAGTTGCAAGGTCCGTGGCAGTCTGTGTCCCAAAGAGCAAGAACCTTCACCTTTCCTAGCAAGACTCTTCAGATGCTATCTCAGCACTGCTCATGTACTTCCTCCAAGATGAAGTAGATACAGGCCACCTTTTCCTGTCTATTCCTTTTTTCCAGCATGGCTTCCTTAAAATAAGTGTCTTGTGGGAGTGAATTAGAAGTAGGACAAATACATCAGGGAGGAAAAAAACTATTTCAAACATCTTGATTATGCCAGGTCTTTCTGTTTGGGTGATCCCAGCTGTGCCATAGAGCACTTCTGGCACTACGCAGGTTTGTATTAAGTAAGTTTACTAGATGTAGCCATGTCTAAAATATATAAAGTGATTTTAAAACAATTGGTGTTATGCAGCCATTGCTTAGTTTACTAGGCTGACTGGGTTCATCTGCTGCAGAGACTGTGCACTGTGAAGCTTTATCTTTAGTGTAAATGTAGTAGTAAGGGTTTTTTTCAGAAGAAACTTCGTTTATCTTAAAAATAGAGTAAATGATCTGGTTTTACCTTCAGTTTATTCCAACTTTTGATCATCTGCTGCACAAAAGTTTAAAGTTATTTTGTGCTGCAAACAGCAATTCTGTGACTCCTCTGACAAGTCAGCAACTTGCACAGTTGTAAAATCTTTCCTCTTTTTTCCAGTTATGACTGGGAAAAACAGACATTGTTTCTCTTATGAGTCCCTGTTACCTGTCCTTTAGCAAGCTGAGGTGGAGAGCTGCATACTAAATGTCAGTTATCATATGGTGCAATCTATTTGAGTAGAATTCCCACTTCCACAGCTCTGGGAGTGGAAACGTGAAGCAGTTAAATAAGCTCAGTCCCTCAAGGCTCCTCCCAAGGTGACTGGAGTAGAGTGCAGTGAAGTCCAGGAGATTCTTCTGACCTTTTGTAGGCACAAACCTTGGGAAAGAAATGAGCATTGTTAAAGCGATGACATCTTTCAGATGATAAAAGTAGCAGCTTAAAAAAAAAAAACCAACTTTTGACACTTTTGACAGGCTTGCACATGATAATTAGATAGTATAAAGAAGGTGTGGGTTGGCAAGGCATTAGATATGAATGATATGCAGGTTCGTATCCATTTTTCTTTAAGCAATGTTGTGCTGAAGATGAAGCCCTCTGAACAGTTGTGCAAAGCAGAGGTTTTAAAGTGAAAATGGATTGTATCCATTTGACACAATCACAGGGAAATTGGAGAAAGCTACTGGCACTCTCATTTCTATTTCTGAATAATTCCTTTGCCTCGATAAGAAGTTCTTAATACAGCACATTATGAGTATAATCTTAGTCCTGTGTGCATTAGCTTCCAGTTACATCCAATGTCTTATTTATTCACTGTCAAATTAACTTTCTGGAATAATGAGCTTTTGCTTGCACTGTATGTTCTGAATATTACCCTTCTTGCCTTTGCAACCTGTTGAGGACACAGGAAGGAACAGCTAAAGGGCAAGATGGTTTTTGTGGAGGAGGAGGAGGAATGGACAGAGAGAGTGAAGATGAAGCAGGGCCTTGGCCTAGCTAAAGTGTATGGATTTTATAATTAGTCCACAGGAAAATTAATTATGGAGAGATATGCATTAGGCAGAAAAAGATATATGACATCTAGTATTCCTGTGGGGATATTCAGTTTAATTTGGCAGGATATTGTCAGCAGGTTAAAAGCAGCAGAACTGAGTTCAGGTGGTGGCAACTGCCCCCTCTCCTACTGCCATGTTTCTGGCTGCATACATTGGGTTTTGTGCATGTTCTGGGTGCTGTGCCATCTGGGAGCCTGATTCCATACTTTACACCTGCACACTGGATTCCAGCTCCAGAAACAGGGATTCACTCCTACCTGCTGAAGTCCCTGGGCTCTCAGCCTGGCAGTGCTGCCAGCTCTCTGCAGTACCTGCTGGTGGGAGGCACTCACCCCACACCCTGGGACCACAACTCCTGAATGCAGCTCACAGGAGTGAAGGTATTCCCTGCATGTGCTGACTTGAGATATGGGGCAATCTCTCCCATGAAGTTGGTAGCAGCAACTGCCTNGATACTCACACACCCTGGGACCACAACTCCTGAATGCAGCTCACAGGAGTGAAGGTATTCCCTACATGTACTGACTTGAGATATGGGGCAATCTCTCCCATGAAGTTGGTAGCAGCAACTGCCTGTGTTGCAGGGACTTGTCCATGGGCAGTCCAGAGTCAGTTGTGAGGGCCTGGTCCTTGCTGCCAGTTTTTAGAAAGTGTTTTCTCTGTGAATTTTTAGCACCATTTTGATTTCTCAGGAGAAGGTCAGGCTGAGTTCTGAAGAACTCAGCACTGTTGGGAAGACCCTTTTTCTGCCACACCACTGCCCTGTCCTGTTTGTCAGGCTGCAAGTCTTTCAGAAATCAGACGTGAGCTGCCAAAATAGCAGGTGTTTCTGCTGAGTGTGCTGTAGTCTGCCATAGCACTGGTGTTAATAAGGCTTCATGTACAGGTCTCAGCAGCACAAAGGAACATCCTCCAGCCTTTGCCATGCCTGACTGTGTAGTCTTTGGCCTTACAGAACAGCTGAGGAGACCCTGACTGCAGGAGTAGGGCTGGGTAGATTTTACGGGTTATAGTGATAATGGAGGTGTAGGGGACACCTTCCACTACATCAGGTTTCTCAAAGTCCCATCCAGCCTGATCTTGAACATTGCTAATAATGGGGAATCTGTAGTTTCTCTAGGCAACCTATTTCGGTGACTCACCAGACAGTGAGCAGGTTGAAGAGCAGAAGCTTCCAGAACCTGCACCATGAGAGCATAGTCTCTTGAGTTTGTGAGAAAATATAGATTTCTTGGGACTTGCCTTTACTCTGCTGTAGGCAGTTATCCATGAAACAAAATGGGGTTTTTTATCATCTGGTACAGATCCATGGATGCTAATACACTCTTCTTGCTGTTGTTTTTTTTCTGTGGATGAAGCAGCAAGCACATAAAGTTCTAACACCTCTGGAAAAATTAGAAAAAATAGTAAGCTTTTCTTTTTAAGCTTTGTGAAGTTAGAAAATGTTAGAACTAAGTCTCTGTAATGAAACTTAAAATTGTTTTATTCATGTGCTACAAGATTTTTTAATTATTGCATCATTCCCTATAATTTTCATAGGAATGCCTCATTCATTTCAGAAGACAGACTTTCCTGGAGTCAAATAAATCCAATAAACATATTTAATGTAAATTTAAAATGCAGTAACTATAAAACTAGTAAATTTGATATCCGCTTCAAAAGCCTCTCTTTTTCGTCCAAGGGGAGCTGGTAGGGCATTAAACTTTGTAATACAGTAAAAAAAATTAGTGATATTTTTCTACGAATGTTTCCTTTTAAATGAATAGGGAAGCAGGAACTGTCACACTCTGACTTCTCAAAATGTGTCTTTCAGTTAAATATTTGGGGTTGGGGTTATTCTTTTGTAAATTTTTTTTCCCACTTGTTAGTGTGCTTATGAGGCTGCCTGGTTTCCAGCTAAGAGGGAAGAAAAGGGAGGTGTGGATAGTTTTGAGTGTGTGACCTCTTTGCCTTAGTGGCACTCGCTGCTACACTGGTTACTTGTTGGCTTGAGTGTAAGTGGGGATGCCTGATTAACCAGATGGTTTTTTCTTTCTCTTCAAATTGCAAATATGAAATGCTTGCTTTTGGTGAAGAATCAACATTTGGAAACTGTTACAAATAAGACCGTTGAGGATGAGGATTGGGTCACTTGCCCAGAGCAGCTGCAGCTCTGGGTGCCAGACTTCTCTGCCATGGAAAAGGTCTGAATTCTTGGGTGTTTTCTAAATGGTCATGTTAAATTTTGGAAATATGACCACCTGGTCTGTGTATTTTGCTATGAGATTGTTTATTATGTTTGTGTCTTTTATGTATTTTTGTGATGAAGCTTTACTATACTAGGCTTTAATCTTGAACTTTAATCTTCTGTTAAACTGAAGGGTATTTTGAAAAAGGCATCTCCTGCTTGTCGTGTCTGACTTGCAAAAGTGATGTGCTGTGAGCAGAAGATCGTTTTCTGAACTATCGTTTCAGTGCAGTCGGGAGGAACATTTTCCAACCAGTTCAGGCTCAGTCTGGTGCTCGGCTTACTGCCCGTGGCAGTCACTGCTCTGTGCTGTCTTGAGGAAGTTTGCTGTTACCTGGATGCTGTCCTGGGCAAATCTTATCACTGCAACAATCTTTACATACTTGTAGACCACTAATCTATGTTCAGGACTGCTTTTAAAAATGTACCTGCTTGAATTGTAAATAAAGATTGTACTGTTAAACAGTGCCTTTAAAATATTAAAATAGTTTAGTTCAAGGGGCTGTACTTGCCCTGCCTTGTGTCTATACACTTGGATACAAAAGTCTGAATTACGCGAGATCCACCCACACTCGGAGCTAAGAAAGCATAAGAGCATTTTTGCCCTAAAGCTGAATGGTCGTATTAGCCTTAAAGGTTTGTCTTTGCTGATAGGCTGCACCTTATCAGGAAGGTTGAAGCTCAGATGCCAGTAATCACAGGGCTACAAGAGCCTTATCAGCCAGGCTTTCTGCAGGGTTTGTTCACCAGGGTCCTTGAGCACGGTGCTGTTAGGAGATGGCTTTTGGAAAAGGATTTGCTCTGCACAGCCTTCACTCATCTAATCTCTGGGTGAAAACCCATACGGGAGAAGTAGTGACTGACGCCAGAAGGAGAGCAGTCCCAGGAAGTCCTTGAGAGAGAGGAACAGTCATGAGCCAGGCTCGGCTTGGACCTTGGCCTGGGGCTTGTTCCCAGCCAAGGGCAGACCAGACATCTGCTGGCTCTCCCCTCTTTACTGAGAGCTCTGTATAGCCTTGGAGAGATATAACCTTGCATTAGTTGATCAAAGTGTATTTGTAAACTTTTTTCACCCGTCATGAAAGCTATAAAATAGTTTATCTTTGTTTCCTCCTCCACAAAAGCCTGAATTTCTTTTAAAAATAGGCAACATGCACACTGTGGCATTGCCAAATACTGCGGAGGATGGGGAAAGCTTTGGAGTACAACTTGTTTGCTCTCACAGGGTGGCAGGACCACATTTGCACAGTGTGCTGGGAATGGCATCGCAGCTGGATGACATTTGTGACAATTCTATGCACTCCATTGTGGTAAAAATAAGAATATGATCTCATGCTAGGGAACCCAGTTAAAAATAAAAAGAATGCAAATTGTCTTCAATTAGAGGAGTTGTATTTTAAACCAAATAATTTCTCATATTATGTGTGTTCCTTAAGAACAGCAAATAAAGGGGATTTTTATTCCTTTTCCTAAACAACCTTAAACTAGTTGTCTTCCTGGTTATTATGAGGACATCTAACACACTATGAAATGTGGTATCTCTGACCGAGTCTGAATCCTTGGCAAGGGCAGTTTGTTCTTTCTGCATTAACGCCAGTAAAGATTTTTTGCTGGAGAGTGGGAATATACGATTGGAAGATTTTACAATAAAAAATTATGTTACTATTAATTATATGATTATATTCTGTCAAAATTAAATGAAGGAGAGACTTAACCCTAATTGAAGATGAAGATGGACAGTATGGGAAAAATTCCAGTGTGTTACGGGCATTCTGTATGCTTTTTAACCTCTCTCATGCAAGCAAGGCTGTCACTAGTTAATTCAAGTACTTCTCACAAGCACTAGATTAACTGTACAATGAAAAAAATTGTACATTACTGTGAGAGACAGTACTGAACAAGACCAGTTTTAAAAGAGGACTTAAAATAGTCCTCCAAATTTGAAATAATTTTTCTTTTAAATATTTAGATTGTGATTTGTCTTTGTGACAAGCTGTAATGAAGTCTGATGTTATACTGCATTAATTTCAGAAACTAAATATTCATGAGGTAAAAAGTTCTGAAAAGTTCCACTGCTGGAAGTGAAGCCATTAGCTGAGAGCAAGTAACCAGAGTATGCAAATGTAATAAATCTGTTTTAGATATCAATGACCCCTTCTATAGGTGCAGGAAGAATGACTTGTTCTTTTTGTATTATGTCCCTTAGTTTGAGTCTACAGAAAACAATTAATAAAGCTGATAAGCTTTTAAGAAATGTAAATGCAGAATGTTTGGGAGTGGGTTTTGTCTTGCAAAGAGATGCCATTGGTTAGAGGCTGAGATTTTCCAGTTCTTAGCTCTCAGAGGATACACTTATGAAATAAGACAACACTTAAACTATTTCAGATCCGTAACTATAGACTGCTTGCTGTTGATGCAGTCCCAGTTTATTTTGCTTATGTATTTCTGAAGTTTAATAGTGGTTTCAATTTGTTTTAAAAAACCATAAACATATATGGTTATATTTTTCATTAAAATGCAGATTATAGAGATATAGGCAAAAAGCTAATAGTCCAAGTAAATTTGAATATCAGTTCCTTTTTTAATATTGAATATGGAAATCAGAGAAGCGACAAAATGTGTGCTGACCTAAGTAGTTTGTTAAGTGTTTATATAGTGCAGTCTCATATAGGCTGCATTTAACTACATTAAACATATAAGCTACTGGCTGATATGTTTCTTGCTAATGTGAATTAACTTTTCTCTAGGAAAATAAGCTCACAACATACAAGAGAAAAACATTGTAGTATATTATCACAGGCTAACATCAGCAGCTTTTAAAAGGTGTTTTAAATCAGTTTTCATGCCTGAATCTCTCCTGACTGCAAGTAAAATTAAATTTGTCAGCTTTTATGCATATGGCATACTGGAAGAATCGAATGGAGGCATCCAGTCCTTTCAGTGAAAAAATACTGAACTGAGTACTATAATGTTTCTAGGAAAATGTTTTGTGTGAACCAATGTGTGGTGTTTACTTGCATGTAGATTAAAACACACTTAGGATAAGCAAATCTTACATCTAAGTTGGTTCTTTTTGTCTAATGGTGCTAAACAAAAGCTGAAGTCTTTTTCCTTTACATCATGTGATGAATTTGAATTAATTCCTTCCTAGCTCTCCTAGGATGACTTTGATGTTGAGCCATAGCTGGGAAGTGGAGATGAGTCGTTGTAGATGTTCTCCCGTGTTCCACAATCTGGTTTTCTTCGCTTATTTTCAAGAGTGTGATACAGGCACATCTTCAGCAGATCACTGAGAACATAAGTTGGTTGAAACACAGCCCAGCTATTCTGCCCTGATACCTTAATTACCCTACTAGTTCTTTTATTTACAAGTTTGTCTTAGGCTGTACCTTCAGCTTCTTAACTCCAGGCAGATCCCATGGAGTCACTTTTTTTTTTTCCAAATTACTATCCTTGCATTAATATTATGCTGTGGAATGTCATCTTTAATCCTCTGGTTTCTGTGCACAGTGCTGGGATTTTTTTTGATGGTATGTGGTGGAATGATAACTGGTTAAAACATTTTCTATTGATTTCTGTATTCAAGAGAACCAGCACAATAGCTCTGAACTGTAATGCATTTACATTGATAGACCTCTTCTGGGGAAAATTCCTCTAATTTATTGATGTGTCAAAAATTTCTTCCATCTTCCACTTAAGCACTATTGGGGAAGATAATTTTTAACTGGTTGATTTCCAAGTAGAATCTCATCCACCATCTGCTTGTGAAAAAACAGTGAGCTGCTGGCAATAAGGTTGACAGCTACAGGCAGGTCAAGGGCACATGCTTATAATTTTGCTGCAGTGATTCCTGACTAATTAGCCAGAGGAACTTTCTGAGCATTTTCTGTTAAGATCGTTTTCTTCTCTCCTATTTTGTTAATGAATGCAGTGCATCCAGCTGTGAGGCTCTGAGTGATGATTGCTATTATGGATTTATCCTTTCAAATTCTGTCTCTAATTTTAGGAAATTAGATTTCCCGTCTTTAAGTTTCCAGTGGTAAAACTGTAAAAGGACAAGTTATTTGTCAGTGTGTTAGGAAATGCAGTAATAAGATTTTATAAATACTGGGCTACAATAGCTAGCTATATTAGAGGAGGTAAAATGCTGTTCACAAAAATAACCATCTGTAGTCCGTATTGGTAGATGAACAAATATTTGTATTATTATTTTTTTAATGAAAATGGTTTAGAAGTGGTCTGTTCTCACATGAATGTGCTTTACATTACTGTTACTGTGGTTCCCAGTGCCATCCAGAGTAGGGCATTAGGCAGATGTGTAGGTTAGAGTTGTCTTCTTCCTATTTCCTCCTACACATACATACCTTGTGAGGACATGGAAAATCTAATCTGGTCTGTTCAGATTACTTAACGTGAGATGTACCCGATTGTACCCAAGTAGGGCATCTCCTTGCTTCACTAATTGCTCTTATCTTTAGAACATGCATTAGAATATGGAATGAACTGAAAAGTTGTCCTGCCTGTTCAGAAATGGTGTGTGTGCATGGTATGTGTAATGGTATATAAAAGCTTAAAGGTAGGCATGACATTGGGTTTAAAGATTAGATGTGATTTCTTGTTCCTCATAATCAACTTTCCAGCTAAAAAAGCATATATGGTGATTGCACTTTTATCCTATTATGTAGACTTTTGTAGCCAAACAGAGACAATTAGACACTCGGTTGACAACCAGTTTTGATTTCCAAAACTTCAGGTAAAGCAACAGTGTTTACAGTTTTATTTGTAGTTAAAAATTTCTTGTTGTTCTTTTCCCTAACCACACAAAATAACAAGATTAAATATGATAACATTATTTTGGGCTTTAAATTTGCTTCTCACAGTGGAAAACTCTGATCTGGTCAAAACAGGGTCTAGCAGACTAGTCCAGTATGTACCAAGACTTCATAAGCTGTTGCCCATATGTGTTGTCATTGTCCCCAGGAGATAAGGCTGGAGGGCTGCTGCTGTGTTTCAGGTATGGTACAGTGTTTTGCATTAGAAAAGTGAACAGAGGAAAGATACTTAGTCTGTGAAATACTGTCGACACTAATCTTTTAAACAAAGGAGCTTGGCTTGTGTTGTCCAAAGAAACTAAACCTGCTGTTTTATTTTCACTTTGTTCTCTTGCACAGAGAGTCTTCTGGTCTGCAGACAACCCACTGACATTATTCTACAGAAATTGCTACAAGGACAATACTTGGTACTTTCCAGATCTTGCATCGAAGCCTGGCAACAGTGTTGTGGCTGCATTCCCCTGTTTCTGTGCCACACTGAACTGCTTGTGTTCATTTTGTGAGAAGTTGGATGGCTGTCTCATTTCCCTGTTCTCCTTTTTCTCTTTGTTGCTGTCAATTCAGACAGCCCGTATCTATCAAACAGCTCGTCTGTCTGACTTCTGTGCCCCAGACTTAAAGATGTATGAAATGAACCAAAGAGAGGGGGCAGGATTTTGAAGACGCAGGAGATGTCTGCCACAGAGGGATGTTTTTCTGCACTCTTAGAGTCTAAACATATGGCCTCGAGAGAGGTGAAGCAGAGAGGTCGTTTGAAATTTAGTGGTAGTGTGACTCCCAGGGAGCTTGAGGGAAATTCTTCAAGTGTCTCAATTACTTGCATGAGGTCTCAGTGAGGATGTGGGCAGGAGAAGGGGAAGTTGCCAAATGTGTGACATGTGCCACATCGGATACTTTTGCAGTTAGTGGAGTCCAAAAATCATGGGCCTTAATGGGTGGAAGAATGTTTCTGTACAGTGGCATCTTTAGTGTTCTTAATTGCTTACTAGTATACTGGGTTAAATTCATTCTATAGATCTCCCTATCTGAATTCATCTGTAGGATTGTGCCTTTTTTGTTTGCTTGTGTTTTAATAAGTACTATTTTTAACTTTCTCTCCTTTGGTGGCATGGCTTTCTCAGCAGATCCAGTGTTCTGCCATAGATTTGGCTGTGTACTGGGGGTGCAGAATTCCTTTCTGTCCACATTTGTTTCTGTCCTTTGTGTGCACGTTTCATAAGGCTCTAGTAGTGGCCCTGAAGTTTCATAGTGATTTCCAAGGAATGTAAATACTTTTACCAACTGATTTCAGAAGTGCAGAACATGATACACTTACCAATATCTCTTGATGATGGAAAGTGTTCCTACCAGTTAAACTCAATTCAGGCTTTCTGGCACAATCTGTAACTTTATTGTAGAAGAAGAACTTGATGCTGCCTTTTCATTACCATCCTTTGCCATGTTTTCCATCATGTGGGTTACCTTTAGTTTTTGCCAACGACAACTATTGGAATTTGCTGTCCTCAGAATGCTTGCATTTTCTTTCCTGATGTCCTGCAGAGTGCCTAAATACAGGGATAACTCTGCAAAGACTTGAGATGCTGCTTTTAAAATGTATTATAAAAGTCTCTAGCAACAACAGTTGCAAAAAAAAAGAAAAAAAGTTTGGAAGAACTTCATGTACAATTTTATCCTGATAATTGGCACTCCAAAGAGGCTGTGTAGATTGAATAAACTAATATTTGTTTGCCAGTCTTTTGAGAATCAGTACCTAATATTTCCATTGCATAGTCAGCAGCCATGGTCTGAACTGGACAAAAGAGCCTCAAAATTAATGTCTGCATAATGCAAAGGTGGAATATGTTTATTGAAGTAGTTTGGGGGGGGGAATGCCAAGTCTATTTTACTTACTTCCTACACCATTAACGTACAGTTCAGATTTAGGTTTTTCAGAAGGCAAGAATCTATAGAAAGTAGTATACATTTAATAGGCTTCCCTCTAACTAATAGTGTAAGTACCTAATTTTGCTTTAGCCTACATATAATGAAATAATATTGAAATCATTCTTGTAAACAGCATACACATCCTGTTGTTGGCTTTGCTTCAGCTGTTTCTTCACATTTGGCTAAGCTCAAGTAATAAATTGCTGAAAAACTGGAATACACTCTGGAAGCAGATTAATCATCTGACTCAGTATTGTCTTTTAGTTTGCCATGAGAAATCTTTCCAATCTATGAGATCACGGATTAGCTGGTTGGAAAATTTAAAGAGAGGCATGTAGTGCATTCCCCTTTTTTTGCTGCCTTTGAAACCTGCAGAATCTCAGCAAAGCAAAAATGACAAATGACTCTTCTTTCCAAGTCTTACCACAAATATGTATTACGATGAAAAATCAGGCATCTGAATTGATACCTCCTCATTTTATCTAATTTTGGACCTTGTAGGTGGCATTTATCTCACAAGATGTAGATTTACTCTCTGCCTGTGGCAGGGGGGCTGGGATCTTTAAGGCTCCTTCCAACACTTCTGTTATCTACATATTTGAGACTTATGATTTAGACTTGCCTTAAAACCCATGAAAATAAATGAACACTTGTAGAATATGACTCACTGCAGATTGCTAAAACCATGTTGCATAAATTTCACTGTAAAGTCCTTTTCCTTCCCATTGATGAAAAAGGTAATGATTAATTCTGTTGTGCTGTTGATGCTACCCATGGATGGTCTGTCTGTCTGTGGGCAAGGGATGGTAGTGACAGGATTAGTAGATCTTACACTTCAAGGCAATTTGCTTGGATTTGTAGTCTCCTTCATATGCCTTTCCAAATTGCATTACAATTGTGTGCTAAAATATTCCTTGCAAATGTCCTTTGCTGTGAGTGGTACACTGCAGAGGCAGGTAGCAAATTAGGCTAATAATACCACCCTTGCTCATGTGGGCAGAGTAGGTGACATCTGTTGTGAAATTTTTATTGTTGTTTTGTTAGGTTATAGTGTTAATTATTTTTTTCTCTTCTGGTACTGTACAGCTTTGCTTATTTGGCTGCACTGAAGCTGCAGCTTTATTGCTCAACATACTGGGATGTAATTATCTCAATGGCTAGAACATTCCATCCTCTACTTGCACAACAAACAGGTTATGCTTATTTTATAATTGAACTTTGCATTCTTTAGAAAACATAGTCTTATTGTATTCTGTGTCTCTTTTTTAGCTTACTTGTATATGCATGCAAAGAGGAGGCAAATTGATGTGTTACTAAACTGGAAGAAATCTTGTCTTTAGTTGCAATCTCACTGAAAGTTATTACAAATGTTATTCTTTTCTGCATCCTTGGAAGGGAACTACATCCAGTGGAGTAACCACCCTAAAAAACAGACAAGCTGTAGATTACAGCAAGGAGGGTTATGCTACAAAGGACATGGAAATATGATGATAGTGGAAGGCACAGACTGTGTCCAGAGGAAGGGTTTGCTGATTCCTGTTGGTCAGTGGAGGTATGAGGGGAAGAGTCAGAGTGGCAGCTGGAAGAAGGGGGAAGAAGGAGAGAGCTGTACATACTAACAGTTATTGGTGGGAGTGATTCTTACAGGACTGTAAATAAACCGGTGCTGCTGATTTACCACTTGAAGATTTATATCTGGGCAAAATTACTGTTTCTACACACTTGAAAAGTAGTGAAATTGATACTTTGATGAAGATGTTTTCTTTTGTAACAAGGGCTAGATCATTTTAATGCCAACTGATTTTCTCCTGAGTTTCCTTCTCTGCCCTGATTCTGGGATTTGGCTATTTCTTGTTGACTGAACTCAGAGGAAAACTATGCCTGATAATATTGAATTTGGCAGAATGGCTGAAGTTTGAATTTGGCTTGTATTGGTTAAATCAAGCTTTTGATTTGGTTGCCTATTGTCCAGTATGCTAATCCATGTTATTTCCAGCTGAGTTAAAGTGTAAAGTCATGAGAGCAGTGTGGGGCTTTTGTTTGTTAGAGGAAAGGTTAAGTTCTGCAGGCAGCTCATACTGCTGCCAGCACGGCTGCTAATCTGAGTATGGGGACTAATTACCTGTAACAGCTGCAGGACACAGTCCTGTGCTGAGCTGAAGTCTGATTAGGCCAAAGTTTGGGAAGTTTTTCAGTGTTTCTCAGGAACCTGAGGTCTGATTTAGTCTGTTCAGAACCAGATACTTACCTTGCCATTATGCTCAGCCTAATAATATCCTAATGTTGGCATTTTAAGTAAGTTCTAAAAATCCTGTAGCAGAATTAACAACTGAAATATAAAGTATGTTGGCCTCTAGCTATTTATGGACTGTCAATATTTTGTATTGTTTCTGAATTGTTTCTAATTCAGCTTTTGGAAACCATAAATAGCTGTTGGGAATATGAGGGATAAGGAAGCCAAAACTAAGCTGATGAAGATTTCAAAAACAATCTCTACTGGGGTGGTTTGGAGATGAATAGATTTTTTTTTTCTTAAAAGTTTAATCCATGTTTTCCCTAGAGCCTTATGATTAACATTTTTGGATATGCTTTTAAATGTATTCAGAAACTGTTTTCCTTTTTGAAACCCTTACTTGGTTTTAAAATTCAACAGGAGTCATTGTGTACAAACCATGTAACTTTCGTTTTATGCCCTTATACAAAAGAAGTGGATAACTGTTTTGGAATGGAAGAGAATTAAGGACACAAGAAATGAAAACAAATAGCAGCTTCTTCACAAAGAGAGCTCAGCTTTAACAGAAGATATACATGCTGCAGACTTGCATTAGGAATGAGGGAGAAGTCAGTTGTGATTGCAGATAGTAGCATAATTACACATTTTTGCTAGAGTATAACTTATTAAGTCATCAATTGAAAGCTATAATCCTTGACAAACATTACTTAAGATGCTTCAGTAAGTTAGTATCCAACTTTATTTTTAGGTTTCAAAGCCGTCTAGTTAAATAAAACTGCAGTTTTCTTTAAAAACTGCACATTTTTTTCTCTAGTTGATACTGACTTTGACATATTTGTCTTATTTTTCTAAACTTAATATTGTAAGAAATTACAGTGTTTCTGTGTGATAGGAATTGCAGTGGAACAAAAGTCCTCATTTAGAAAAAATATTCTTATTACTAGTTTTGAGTGGAAAGAATGTGTAGTCGTCATCAGGGAGTTGCAGGCTTTAAGCTTCTGTGGGTTATTTCCAAATAATGGGTGCATTCATTGTATGCAAAATAATTACCCTTTTAAGAATTTTCAGGCTTAGAGTACAATTACTGAGTAATTCTGAATTTAGGTTTTTGTTTCAGAGGGAATGTTCTCAAAGCTGCTGGTGTAAACTAGGAGACAACAAATGGGGTTGATACCTATTCTCCAGTCTGTGGACAATAACTTGAAAAAATGTAAACCAATTTGTTGCTTATATGTGTATAATGTATCTCTATCACATATATGAGAAAGAAAAGTCTGGAAGGGTATGTAGTGTATCAGGAAGTGTAGCTCTCTACCTGTGGCAGTGTCAGAATGTCCTGTTGAGCAGAACACTGAAGGGTGATGATTGATCACTGCAGTCCAGACATGTAGATAATTGGTAGTGGGGCCCAATTTACAAGTGACCCTGAAGCCAACCTCTTCATCACATCTTAATTAAGTGCTCATCTTTTTTATTTAATGGTTTATTTTTATTTCCTTCTCTTCCTTAAGTCACTTAAAAACTTTCTTCCTCAAGAGGTCATCAGATCTGAGAAAAGCCTTTGTTGTAACCCAGAGCCATTACAATATCAGATATATTGATAGCTGTACATTACTGATAATGCATTTCTTCTGCTGTTTTGCTTAGATGACAGTGCCTCTGCTGCAAGCAGCATGGAGGTAACGGATCGCATTGCCTCTCTGGAGCAGCGTGTCCAGATGCAGGAGGATGACATCCAGCTGCTCAAATCTGCCCTTGCTGATGTGGTCCGACGCTTGAATATTACAGAGGAGCAGCAGGCCATGCAGAACAAGAAAGGACCTACCAAAGGTTTGCATTTCAGATAGGTGTAAAATAGGTAGTGCAAATCAGTGAGTGTTTTATGTGTATTGAAATAGGCTGTTCTTTAGATCTTGAAACACTCAAAATCAACAAATCAAACTCTAAATAAAATACATTTGAAATTGAACCTGTTAAAGGCAACACATAAAAGTCCAAACGGTTAAATCTGTGGCCTTCTACATTTACATGAACCAGAAAAGTGTTTGCGTGTTCTTAGTGCTTAATCCATGATCTATTGATCATTGCTACCACTTCCTTACTTTTGATCAAGATTAGTTTATAAACTTTTTAGGGAATAGAGTGTCTTCTCTGGGTAAAACTCACAAAATAGGTTGGGGGGAGTTATTAAAAAAAAAAGAATTAAACTAAAGTAAAATGTTATTTAAATTTAATTAAAAATGTCTTAAGTGTCTTTGGATGGTGCAGACATAAGACAGAGCTCTAAGCTAGCACAGAGGTGACATGACTTGAGGGGATGGTTGAACACCAGCTGCTCAGCTCCAGAGGAAAAGTAGAGCTGTGGTTATTGCTTGACCATGTTCCAGAGCAGCAGATTCAGAGCAGCAAGGTGCTGGGTGTGACAGGATGCTGTGCTGTGTCACATGTGCCACAGTGTGCTCTCTCATGGTTTCTGCTCTGCAAGAACAAGTTTGTCTGTGTACAAATCAAAAAAGATGGACCTGCGTATCCAGCGCTTTGCAACTACAAAGGTTTGCTAAAACCCAACCAGTGTCATTTACTGTAGTCTGTGAGGCTGCAAAGGCCTGGGAGACTCCCTATGATCAGCTCAGCAGAAATGCTCAAGGTATTTTTGAGTGGTCTTATGAATAAGTGGTGTCAGCCTAGATGTGGAAAGAATGTATGGCTGATTTCACAGGCTGTCTGTTTTCTAACTTAAGAAATTGTTTGGTTTGGGGTCCTGAGATATATTAATATAAATTAAATCCTTAATTTGCATCAGAAGTATGTTATGTAATTATGGATTCATAATCTTCTCATCTGGAAGTTAGGACTTCCTTCATCTCCATTATATATTTGTGACTTTGCAATAAATATTTAGTTTAGGCATTGATTTAACAGAGTAGGTGGAGAACTACTTAATTCATTTGCTGAAATGAGATGTCATGTTTGTTACAAAGTTGTGTGTCAGGAGATGAGGAAAGATGAAAGGGACAGAAGTACAGAGCCAAATTATTAGTTGTATATCATGCTAGTTGTTGAACAGAATATGCAGTAAATATCTATTATCTTGTTTTTATGTTCTCTTCCCTTTCTGTTGTAATCTCCTCATTTTGTCTTTGTTTTATTGAAAAAAAATTACAATATCAGATAAGTTAAATATGGCTAAAGATAGCTCCACTGTGATAAAATGTTCCGTCAAATCTGGTTGTACAAGGGATTAAGAGGTTTCATGTTGCTTGTAAAATAGATACTATCTGATGTGTGGAAGAAATAAAGTATAGTAATTATTACTGAATTGTAACCAAATCTGTTGTTCTTGCATGCTGGCTTTACTTAGCAAAATACAGAGCAGGTTTCCATGGATTTTGTGAGCAGAGATGAACTCTAAATCAGGAGAGGCTTTCTTGGTCATGGCAGATTGTAAGAGCCATAGTTCAAGATACATTGAAGGAAAGCTGCTGTAAGCCTTTCCCTCTGCCTTCTGTGGCTGGTTTTGTGGAGGTTTTATTTGAGGACATTTTCTTTTTTAATGTATATATGACAGGACTGTTTCTTTCCATGTGTGGGAAATTACAATATAGGAAGTTTTACTGTGATAATGCAAATGGGCGACTACAAGTATCAACTGCTCTTCCATTGCAAATTACCAAAATTAATCCTGATACTTGCCAATTAAACCACCAAATTTCTGGAAATAATTGCTACTGTGGCAGTTTATATAAAGAACTTTAATTTTGCTGTACTTCAGTTTTATCATTAGTGTAGTCAACCTTATTAAACATGAATTATAAACATGAAAGAGGATCTGAAGTATTCTGATCACTTGTTTCTTCCAGCTGTTTTGTTAAATACGATACATTTTACATGATGACCTATTTTTCCTATAGTAGGCACAACTACTTTATAATTAATTGTATACAATTACTTAGCACAAGACTAATTTCAGTATTTTAGTTTGGAATACTATTAGAGGGTCCTGATGGAGACTCTTAGAAGAGGGGCTTGCTTAGACATAGAGGAGCTGGAGTGGTGGCCTCATGCTTTACTGCTTGGGCTGCATAGACTGGATATGGTTCCTTTCCCTTTATTGTTTAAAGACTATTTCCATGTTTGGAACTTTAAAAAGTGGAATAAGATCTCAGAATGTCACAGCAATCTTGTCCATGCAAACTAGGGTTTGAAGCATACTGTCTGCTGCTGTTTTCATTTGATTTATAGATAAAGTAGATCAGGATTAAAAGTGTGTGTGTGTTGGAGAGGTCTGTGCCTTTGGAAAAACAACATCCCCAGTGTATTGTTTAAAGTTTGGAACAAGAAGCTTCATGGGACAAACGACTTCATCTTTCTGAGTACTTCAGATTTAAAATTGGTTTAAAGATTTCAAGTTTCACACTTTCTATAATGAAAAAATCTTGAGCTTGTTTTCAGTCTTTGTGTGTGTTCTTGTTCTAGACTTGAGCTAAGCAGCTTAAAACCACCATACATCATGGAAAGGGAGCAGCTTATCTTGTCCATTTGTGGACCTCCTTCACTAATGGTGTTTTGAGTTTTTGTTTAATGTTCTTTTTTATTTTTTCCCCTTCCGTTTTTAATTCAACTACTTGGTGGAGTTCAGTATGGCTTCCTGCCTTTGTTTTACTTGTGTTTGTTGTTCTTTCCCTATGCAATTATTTGTTTGTTTGTAAACTTAACAGCCCTATTAATCCATAGATCAGAGTATGATTAAAAAAGCTGCTGCTGAGGCTGATAAACTTGTCAGTCCTGCTACCACAGGTAAGACGTTGAAGCACCAGAACTTCAAAATAAACATTACTGACAAAGCAATTGTAACAATGTGTTTGAGTTACTGACTTCTAACAGGAATGACATGTCTGGGGTCGTGTGACTGCGATGCCAGTTACCACTGGTGTGAACGAGCTGTCATAAATAAAACTAAATAGCTCCAGGGTAAACAATGGATTAATTGAACAGTTTTCTGTGTGCTGTGTTTCACAGTGTTGCTTTCTACACTAGCTGACCATAGGGCTAGATCTTTAAATCTCCAGTTCCAGGAGTGTGGGGTGTGGGTTGGTGCTGGATTTGAAGCAAACTCTCTGCTAAAGGTTGCAGGGTTTATTCCTGGCTGGTGGTTTCGATTTCATAAGGTTAGGAGAGCAAGCAGACTCCAGCTAGTTCACTCCAGCTACTTTTTAATAGGCATTTTTTTTTAATATAACTATAAAGAAGGAAAGTATTTTAATAATTTATTTATTTAACTTTAATTGCTGTTCTAATTTGTCATCTCAAAGCCTCATTAAAGTTTTGTAAGCTTCAGAAAGTTTGCCAGGAAACAAATCCACAATTGCTGAACTGTAGCTACCTGTGATTCTGTATTATGCCACAGAATCAGTTTTATGCATACAGATTAATTACAGCAGTGCATCCATTAGTCAGGAAACAAGCAGCAGAGCATCCAGCACAAAATTGTAAAAAGAATTTAACTTGGAAAAATGAATACCCTAGAAATAAATAGAATTGTGATATATGAATTCCTTAATAAAAAAATAAATAGAGACATGAGAAGCCAAACATATTTTAAATGCTTAGACAGCATTAGTCTGTTAAAACAGATCATGGAAGCCAAGGCTGGAAGGCATGGTTGGTCAGCATGGAGAAGATGTTTGTCTTTTTTTTCCTTTGTTGGCCTGTCATGCTTCACTCTTTTAAACCAAATAAGTCTCATTCCTTCAGTATTTCCTTATAGGTTGTTTTCTAAATCTCTCTCCTCTGAGCAAATAAATGACAAATACATATTGAGATAAGTGTGTATTCTAACAAAGCTTCAAGAGAAAGTTTACCTTGAAAGTTGCATTTCCTTGTAGACCATATTTACTGACTTAATATTGTGAAGGCACAGGTGCTACAATAAGATGTTATATTATAACCTAGAACTGTATAGAATTGGTACTGTTTCATTTTAGTTTTTTTGATCTCTCATCCTTGGCAGTCTTTTTTTGAAGAACATTTCATAGGTATTCTCTCTGTTGTCCTCTCCAAGTTCAGTGAAATTGTATCTTATGCTCTTAAAGTCACTTGTGACTGCTGCCTTCTCTCAGGTGGTGTTTCTCTGAACCCAGAGGCTTTTGGCATCTTTGCAAACAGGCTTGTTATACAAAGCCTGCCAAATTTCAAGTGGTTCAAGCTTTTTTCCCTGCTCTAGAGAGAGCACTACTCATATTTGTGTCTCTGTTTCGAGGCTGTGATCCACAGTAGTTTTCATGTTTGTACTCACTGCTCGCAGTTTTAAACACTGTTTGTTTTTGCAACTAATTTCTACTTGAATGGGACTTTTCTGTTATTCTAATATTAATTACAGCTATGACATGCATATCATTTTTTGATCCAACATTAGATCACAAGAACGTAGGTAGATAATGCTTGCTTATTAACTCCACTGCTCTGATTTCAGTTGCTTTTTCTGAATAAAGGGTACAATTCCTTTCTGTCAAACATAAGCCCACATTCTTTGAAATAACACCTTTTTTTGGGAATAGGGATTTCTTAATAGATAATTTCCTTGTGGAAAACCTCTGGGAGCACTGAGGGGTGAAGAGCAGGAGTTTCTGGGATGACATCCTGCCTTCATTTCTAGCACTCCTCTGGACATTGTCCAAACTGATGCTCTTTGGAGAAAGCAGGATTGGTTTTGGTGGCCACAACTACTTTTGCGCTCCTTGATCTATGACAGGGTTTTACAGATGACTGAGGTTATAGAATTGTGTGCTTAAACCATATGCTATGATTTGTTTGATAGGATGATGAATATTGTTATGAATAATAATAAAAATAAAAAAAAATCTTGTTGTTAAAAGCCTCATCTGTGCTGAATTTGGCAATAGTGAAACAATAATGGCACAGCACATGGATAACTTAAAATGCTCTAATGTTGTTTGCTGAAGAAGAAAACTAGAAAAGCAAATTAAATTAATGATTTTGTCTTATGCTTGTTTTACAGCAAGACCACTGGTACAAACCCTGCCTTTAAGGACTACAGTTAATAATGGAACTGTGTTACCAAAGAAACCAAGTGGCTCTTTACCTTCTCCATCAGGAACCAGAAAGGAGACTATATCACCAGCAGCAAAAAGGTAAGCATCTATGAGAAACCTTAAAACCACAGAACTGAAAACACAATATAGCTCCTCTTTTAACCTTCTAGATCTGTTGGGTTTTTTTTCACTTGAAAAGCAGCAGTCTAAATACTTAGTTCGGAAAGAAAAGGAGATGGATTTCATGCTAAGAGGCTTTAAATTTATTCATTCTAATTACAATTAAGATTCTTACCATGAGTATTGAAAGAATGCATAATGCTCGGTCTTACTGGTTTGTGTTGTTTTCTTTCTAGTAGAGCCTAGCATAGAGAGAATAAAGCATTTCTACTGTTCTGTTGTCCAACATAATGGGGAAAGTAGTGCAAGAATTATTTTAGTAGCTAATAGAAAATCCATGGTCTGCAGAGAAACTGTGCTATCATTTCAAATCAGTATGTTACCTTTGGTGGTTTTCTCTCACAAAAATTATCATAGAAACTACATGTACAGTGTTAGAAGCATCTTGGGGAGGAGGAAAATTCTATGCCTAGCACATATTTATGCAAATGAAAACATCCATCTTTAGATGTCTTACCATTAGCATGTATTTAAGTCCTGCTCTGTCTCAAATTGCTTTGTGTGTAGTTGTTTTTAAGTAGGCTGAATATACATCTAGGTTATAAGGAAAGGAATGGATTGGGTGAAGCACATGCAATATGTGGCAGTTATTGTGGTGCTACTCTGCTGCATGGTTTGTCTGTAAAGGATAGTACTGTAGGGTTTCAGAGTGGGATTTTGTGTAAATTCCTTTTGTGTGTTGTCTTCATCTTTTCGTAGTGATGATGCTGTCTGCTCTGAGCAGGGCAAGTTGTAGAGATGAGAGCATTAACCTGCTAAGATCTGAGGTCTCTCTTGTAAAGAGAATTTTTCCTTAAAGGAATGGTGATGACTAAGGATATGCCACTCTTTGTTATTGTGTTGAAGGGGACTAATTTTCAGGAAACTCCATGTTTTATTATTGTAGAGAAGAGAGAAGGTATCCTGTGCACAATTAAAATTGGAATATACCTTATTTGTTTGTGTCACAGAATTGAACTTCTGTGAGCTCTTATGAACTGGAGCTTGCTGCAGCTGTAGGGTTTGGCAGGTTGGCCTAAATAGGCCCTTAAGAGCAGGAAAGCAAATACTGTCTAAAATGTTCCATTATCAGAATTATATTGTCAGAAATTTGAAAATGGGTGAAAGAATTTGCCTTTTAAAAAAGAAAATTTTTTAGTGTTTAAAAAGGAGTACTATTTTATATACGCTGAATTTTAAAACACATTCGTTCTTTATAAATTACCCTTTCTTAATAATTCTTATAATTCATTCTCCTTGATCAGGTTGAAGAGAAACCCTAAAACACAGGGTAGCACAAGCATTGGCAGACTATGCACAGAGTGTGTGATTCCTCAGTCTCTATGCTTTGTTTCCCAGGTTCAGCATAGAACTTTCTGCCTCAAGAGTAGGGTGGGTGAAGTGCAAATCAGGATCATACTTGTGCTTTCTCTATTCTGGGAGTACCTCATGTAATTCAGGTGGTCCATCTGGTATTGCCTGCAGCCTGTGGGCATTATCCTAGCTTAGGATCCCTGTAGATAAGTGGCATCCTGCAGCCCTTCCACCTGACCCGTGTGCAGTCTGGATGCCCAGAATGCCAGTGGGAAAGTCCTTATGGAGCATCATTAGTGAGTATTTTTAGACTGTCTTGGTTCCTGTGTGAGAAATTCTTCCACAGGGTAAATATTTAATGTCCTTTTATTATGCTTTGTCACTTCTCTTTGCTGAAGATGGTAGGCTGAAGGTGCTTTAAACATGCAGCATGAAAATATATATTCGGTTTTTGAAAAGAAAAAATACACATGGACAGTTTTGCTGAAATAGGTGGACAATTATTAAGAGTGCTTAGGAAAGCAGGGTTACTCCATGTCCTGAAAAAAGCAGTTGTTAAATTCAGGTGCTGTGGAATTACAATTCCTTTCAAATGCTCTGAAATTCTATATTGATTGTCTTTATTGTGCAAATATTGTTCTTTAATGTTACTTTTATTCAATTATATTAAAGCATATTTCTGGCCCTTGCCTATAAATACACTTCAAGAGGAAGAGAGTGGAATGTTAAGGACCTCACTAGTGAATTACTGTACAAAACTTCTTTTTGGTAAATTATTCTCTAATCATTTGATAAGGAACCTTAAAATAACTGGTGGGATTTCATGGTTTTGCAGTATATAGTGTTCAACACACTCAGTATTCAAAGATGACACAGTAAGGGTTCCAAATAGCTTTCTTGTAAACAGTCAAGTAGACTAATTCATTGTGCATCCATTAGGATTAATTAATTCACATGTTTATACTGGACCCTTGTACCTTCAGAACCTGTATGTGTTTATACATAAAACAGTAATGGAAATATATCAGCAAGATCAAATACTTTCCTTTTTCAAGGGGTAGGACTTGTTTATTTGTGTTAGAAGCTTCTCTCAGTGTCACACAGTTTATAGATGTTGTGAAATCCTGAGTTACTTTTTTAGTTCTGATTTCTGCTAAGCAGTGCCCTTTTCTTGTAAACTGATCCCAGAATGACAGCTAATTTGTAGTGTGGGTATTCTTGAGTCCAGAATATGGTTATGTGACACAGCAGCTCTAAATAATATTAAGTGTTTATAGATGTTTTAAAACTTAATTTCTATTTGTATGCTTTTAGTAGTTTTCTTGTACAACACAGGTGCAGAATTGAAAATTTTGAAATTTTTCAAAACATGAAAAAAGATAAAATTTGAAAAAATAAAAGTTAAAAACAACAGGAAGAAACGAAAAAAAGTATTTTTCTACTGAGTCATATTATAAACTTTTGTTCTGCTGTTGGGATTGACAAATATCTGCTGGGATTACTATAGTAGAAAATATCATCTTCTGTTTTTTTCTTACCTGTGTCCATATTTTCAAGAGAAAATCCAGGTGAATGGAGTCCTTCACAATTATTTTACTAAACTGCCTTATGAAAAGTGGGCTTACAATCAAATAATTTCTGATTCCTCTGTTCTCTGATACTTTTACAATTAAGTTTGAGTCCAACTGAAATGACATCAGTCTGTGCCTTGGAACAGCACGTTGTGCATTATTTATGTAAATATATGCAAATAATCTGTGTGGGTACTTAGTGTACATCCATACATTCCACTGCTTAGAAATGGATGTATTTACTGGTATGTCTGCAGACACAATCTCATTTCATACAACAGCTGTATTAAATGTGGTGGTTAACTCATTGGAACCCACAGGTTGGTATACGGCTTATCTGCCTTGCTGGATTACCAAGGAGATGTGGTTCAGAGTTCACTACATTTTCTTATTTCCCATTTAATATTTGAAATGGAAATGACTTCTTGTGGCAGGAATATAAAATTTGAGGTAATAAAAAAGGCTTGAGGCTGAAAGGGTGGAACTAGCAGGCTTTTATTTGAGTTCTGCCACATATTCTCTCAATGACCTTATGCAAATCATTTAACCTCTATGTATATTGCCTTTCCATATGTAAAACGTGTATCTCTGGATATCAGTAGGTTGTTATAGGGTCTAATGTGATAATTAGATCCAGATCTTTCAAAGCATCGAGTAACCTCAACTGACTCTGACTTCAATTAGAATTGAGGGCGCCAAACCCCCCTTCAGCATTCAGATCTCATATAGTCAATACCCAATTATCCAAGTTAAGGAAGGAATGCAATAACCTCAATAGAGCAAAAGCACAAATCCAAAACATAGATCAATTGAATTATAAAAGTATTTTGTGGTAATTGTGGTATTGTGGTAATTCGGATCAACCTGAGATACTGGGATCAAAGGTTCTGACTGAGCACCAGCAGACACTGGTGCGTTCAGGTGCTGTGGCCATGTGGACACAGCTGGGTGGCTCTGGGTGCAAGCCAACTAACAAAGAGCTGAAGTGATTTTAAGATGGCCTGAACAATCACCTAACACAGATAGACCAAGAATTGCTTGACTTTGTAAGGTGTTGCCACCTCATCTTCACAAAAACCCCTTGATCAGAGGATTTGATTTTAATTTTAGTGTATTTGCTAATTTCATGATGTAAAATGTAAGCTATTTTAAATACCAGCTTTTTTAATGCTGCCATTCGTTCTGAATATGATGTCTCATGAGCAGAACTTTCCCTTCCCTCTGCACTCTTCCTTTTGCCTGTTATGTGGCTTGAAGTTTGCCACTTAACACTAAATTTGTCTTCGGAATTTGGCCAGCGCATAATAGTAATGTTTTGTGTTCCCTATTAAAATCTAGGGGTTTACGATTCGTCTAGGATAGCTTTGTTTCCAAGAATTGAGAGGAAAAAGGAAAAAAAATTAAGGGAAGAGAATGCAGGCAGTACCTTTCCCAGTAGGGATGCTGCTGCAGGCTGCAGGGTAGCACATACTTTGCTTTTCAGAGGGAGACAATCAGTCATTCTTTGTCCCCCAGCAGATTGTGAAGTATTACAATGGTGCAAAACTCTGACAATGGAGATCAAAAGGAAGAAGCAGGAACAAAGAAAACATAAAGAGCTTTGTTTGTAGGGAGAATAAAATACTTTAATATGATAGATTCCTGTTCTTCTAAACTCTAAACACATGGCCCCTAGGAAATTGTTCAGTCGCCTGGAATTAATGTTTGCGTTCTGTTCTGGGGGCAGCGATGGTTTGTAACTGGCAAACACACAAACTCTTTATCAAACCTTCAATTAAATGTTCTATTTAACACTTAACTCTCAAAGAAAATGTTTTAAAATAATCAGAATATAAATTAAAAAAGAAATCCCTCTCCGCTGAACTTTGAGTGGCAAAACTATTATGCCACTTCACAGTATCTCTAACAATTAAAGTTATTAGTGCATTTTGCTCAAAGGCATAATGAAATTAAAGTCATATGTTATTCCTGAATTTATTCTAATTGATTTAAATAAGGGTCAGAATGAGTGCTAGACAAGTTTCAAAATATTAATATAATCAGTTACTGTCTGAAGAGCATTGTGCACTGGTTTTAAATTTCTTTTATTAAAAAGCTTTTATATTTTCCCAAATAATTTTGGTAATTAGGTATGTATTTTTTAAATTTTGACCAGATTTGTTCATCACAATTCAGTAATGCAACCACCTGAAACATTCATGCTTTGCAGTGGTATATGTATGTATATATAAGGATTTATTTTCTTGTCTTTATTGTTGCTATTTTAATAGTCTTTGTCTTCTAGCTGGATCATCTGTCTTGTTTCTTCAGATACCCTGTTTAATTTTTATTTTATTTTAATTTTGCGTCACTTTGCAAACGGTCTGTTGGAGCACTGTTGAGGTTTTGTCATTCAAAGATACATTGGTGTTCTTAAATGTATGGTTTGAAATGATCAAACATCTGACTGAGTCAATAAGCACTGTGTTGTTTACTCTTGCACGCGACTTCATATCTTGAAAGCATGCAATTATGTTTTTTAATGTAAGTCTTGTAAATGTCTTGTTTCCACCTTTTATTGTTGCATTCACTTTTTATTCTGCTTTGTTTACGCACCTCTCAACCTGGATTAAGCAGGTCTGTGAATCTTCTCAATGCATGCAAACTGAAAAAACCTGCTCTAAGGTGAGGGATCCTTAATAGCTTTGTAGTCTTGAAGTTCAGTTGTTTTTCCTTTCCATTTTGGTTCAACACATAGAAAGTGGCTGGTTTAGTACAAGCATTAACATGATAGAACTGTAATTATTATTGTCATTTTTAACATTTTCACAAGTACATGTTTAAAACTTTCTCATCATAGATAAATGCATTGCAAAGCTCAGATAGTAATAATTTCAGTGGTAGTATATGCATTATCTCATACTAACATGATTTTTATTATAGGTATGTTAGACCACCTTGCTGTCTTAACATTCAGTAACACAATTTTTAACTTGTTTATCTTTTTAAATAATTGAAAATGCCCTCCATTCGTATCACTAATGTGGAAGTCAAAGTTTTATAAACCTGTAAGTTAAATGAATGTTTCCTATAATTTTAAATTCCTTCTCAGGTGACAGTGTAACTACCGTAGCCATGGATAGAATCACTGGTGTTTAACACTATAGCTACCAAAATGTGTATATGCCAAAATTGAGTTAATATAATGGAATTATAATCCTCTTTTCCAACCACCTGCTAGTACTTCTCACTGGGCTTTTGTTGTTGTTGTTGAAAGTTTAAAATAAAATTTGTCAGGAGATAGCATTACTAATTAGTTTAAGCAGTAATGAATGTAAGCCAAAAGGGTTTAAAAGAATTTTGTACTTGTGGTAAAAGTAGTCTTTATACTGATATGATACTCATAACTCAGAAAGAAGATAGAATTAAATTTTTCAGTTCCACCCTTTCATTCTTTTATCCACTAGTTCATCTTTTGAATATTGATAGCTATAAAAGTAAAACCCCAAGCAACATTAAAATTAGTTTCAAATTGCTTCTGTAACTTACATTTTTTCTAAGATTAGTATAATTTGATAATTTCCTTAATTTAATTTCTGTGTAGGCTGATGTTGATGCCTCTGCTGCTTAACCAGAAAAATATGTGTCAACATCAGCCTACACTGTAATTTCCATAACGAGGAAAAGATGCCAAAGTAAAGGTTTGATCCTGCAAAATCACACACAGAAGATGTTTTTGCCATTACTATTTATAATAGTGAAAGAATTCATGCTAATAAAACTATTTTATGTGGAATAAATGTTTTCAGTATTGAGGCTTTATTCTTTAACTGGAGTAGTATTAAATTGGGTGATGTTATGAGATGCAAGGAGAAGAGTTAGATGTTAACAGTATATTTTTTAATTTACTTGTGAAGGTTTTTTCATGCATTTGACATTGAGATGACTTAGATGTTAGGTTAGTGTAGGAGACACATTGCTGAAATGAAGACAGAATTAAATTCTTGTTGCTGCTTATGTGTTTTGTTCTGTGGCTGTGTGTAATTTTGAATTCTGCTTGCTCTCTTACATAGCTTACTCCACAGACACACAATTTTTTTTAATTTCAGCTTAATCATTTGAAGCTTGTTTTTGTTACAAGAATGCAGCACTGAACATCTGTCCTACCATCACATGTTCCAGAAGGTTTTTTTGTCAAGCTACCTGAGATGCATTTTAACATGCATCAGCTCTGCAGATCTGCCCCTAGATGGGGGCTGCCTTCTTTTCAGAAGGGTGATTGCTTTGCAGAAAGACTCTAGTTCATGTGGTCCTTACATTTCTGTAGCTGAGCCTCAGACGAGGACTTGAAACATTCCCCTCCTTGTTGGTAAAAAGACATGAGGGAGCAGGAATAAATATATTTTAAAAGAACCCCAAAACAACAAAGTATATCAACAGTAGTGTACAGTTGATAAGCTGAGCATTTTTCGACCAGGCAGTAAAGTCTGTCTTGTTTTCTTTAGTTATGAAGAGCCACCTTACACCACATGTAAAGTGAAACAGAGCCAGAGAAGCTGACTGAGATAACAGGGCAGGAATAGTTGTTAGGGGCTGATAGGGAGGTTTGGAGTAATCCTCAGGGATGCTTGAGATGAGCATTCTGGTAAGCAGAGCATCCCTGGGGGTGTACAGACATCAAGGGTGAGGTGGCTGGGAATGATAAAAGGTGTGACAGGAGGAGACTGGGCCTTGGAGGAGCAAGAACACAAAGAACTGAAGTTCTCACAGAGGAACGGAGCTTGTTTGGATATGGGTAGAGAGACACGAGCTTGAAAGCAATCATTGGTCTCCATGGCTTCTGGGATGAGAGAGCTGCTGAAGGTGGTTATTTAGTATGGGAATATCGTGGATAAAGGGGACGTTTTCATTCTGCTTTTTGAAGGGGAGAAAACAGCAGAGGACTGGAGTGGGGGGAAATGGGACCCTGATGCCATGATTCAGCTGCTGACAGAGGGGTGATTCCTGCCTCAGTCTGGGTACTGCTGCCTGAGCCTCTGCTGCAAAGAGAGTGCAGCAATGTGAAAAGCATCACCCACACTGGGGCCTCACCCTTAACTGCTCCCTCTCCTGCTAGGAAGCACTGCTTTAGGGAGAAGTGCTTTGGGCTAACAAATAACCACAATAATTTGTCTCCTATTAGATGTAAGCTCTGAGTGAGCATCTCTTAATTTACTAAGTAACATGGCTTGTGTTTTGGCTCACATTTTTCCGTTAGAGAGCTGGATGTCTAAGGGGTGCCAAAAAGTCTCACAGGAGCTCCCTGATAGCTATCTTGGCAGGAAGGACAGTTGAAGAGTGAGAGAGTAAGGTGAGCTTTAAGGCTTTCAGAAACCCTTTGCCAGGAGATGTGAGGAATCTAATCTATTCATACATGTAAGTAGGAAGCATACATTTTTGACAAGCTAACAAAAATATGCAGACTGCTCACCATTAATTGCAGTTTGGAGCATGGTAAAATTTGCTTTGAACTACAGAATAAATTGATACTGAAGAACCAAAGTTAGCTTGCTTGTGTTCAAATTTTGACCTACTTCTGGCATTCTTTGTAGTCTGGCTGGAGGTGTCAGGTGTCATATGCTTTCTCTTTAAATTTTTCACTTCTTGTTAAGAGAATCCAAAAGTTCAAAAATGTGGAGTGGTAGTCAGATTTGAAATATGACCTGGAAAATAGATATTGCAGCTTATTTTACGAAATTGGTTTAGCCCATCTTCTATTTTATGATTAAGGATAGAGTATTATGTGTGTTTCTGTTGCATGAGGTACTCAGCAAAACTCTTGTGTAGGCTTTTTAACAAATCGAGTTATGATTAAAAACAAAGGTGTAGTTATTTTGTAGATTCAGCAATCTACTTGATCCATTTCTCAAAAATATTTATTATAGACATATGTACTTTTAAAAGTGCCACTGTAAAACTAGCTCCTTCTTTTAATAGCACCATTAAGAGAACCAGTTCAGCTGAGCGTGTGTCCCCAGGAGGTCGGAGGGAAAGCTATGGAGATTCCAAAGGGAGTCGCAACCGCACTGGTTCCACCAGCAGTTCATCTAGTGGTAAAAAGAACAGTGAAAGGTAATGTTATCTAAATATATATCTTCTTTTTCTACCTAGTGCTCTAATAATAAATTAGTTTCTTTAGTGAACTTAGTTTCTCTTGTTTAGCAAACGCTGGGAGCTTTCTATTTTACGAAGCTCCAACAGTTGGAAAAAAATATATTTTAAAACATTTCAAGTAAAGCAAGTTTTCATATTTAGATTAAATTTATTTGCATTATTTTTAAACCATAAACAGTTTGTGAACCTAGACCTTCCCAGGAAAGTTAGTAATTATTAAACACACCTTTTCCAGTATCTTAGTTGTTTCCCTGTTTCTTCATATTCCTCACATGTACTTCATGTTCCGTATTGTGGTACATTGACTCCATCTGGCAGCTTCGTACCACACAGCCACTCACTCCCTCTCCTCCAGTGGGATGAAGGAAGAGAATAGGAAGAGCAAAAGTGAGAAAACTCATAAGTCAAGATAAAAGTAACTTGAAAAGTGAAGAAAAGAGGAAGAAAACTCAAAACAGTTGCTGGAAAGCAATCACTCACCACATCCCATCTGTAGACTGATGCCCAGCCAGGCTATGAGCCATGACTGCCTCCTCTGAGGGCCAGATTAAAGATAAATCAGGAGAGGGGCTTGCACGTAAGTGCTATCCAAAGAAGCAAAATAAAGTGATGCCTTTTTCTGTATATCTCCAAGGATGCTTCTCTGTACTGCTGACAGTGCAAAGAAAAGAGAATGTCTCATCCGAGGGTTTCAGATTTAGGATGGCCTTGAACAAACATCCGTTTCATTGAGGTTTGTCAGTGTTGTCAGTGTAGGTCAAATGGTTCTTTCCTGTATTTCCTGGACAGATTTAAATCTTTTTTAGTTTTAATCTTTTAATCTTTAATTTTGGCCATCTCACTTGACCTGTTCTGTTGCAGTTTCCTATGCAAGAAGTGGTGTTGATGGTACTGTCACATCTTGCAGATGATGTGACCATAAAAACATGTTGTTAATGAAGATCCCATAATAACCTAATTTACCTGCTCTGTCTGGGCATCAGTGCTATTATAGGAGTCATTGGACTGCTCATGAGCCAATGGCGTGGCACAGAACTTTTCTTCCTTTATATCCCTTCAGCATCTTTGCTTGATGTAAGGAGTAACTGAGCTGGTTGTATGCTAATTGACAGCCTAAAAATGGATTACATTATTAATAGCTTGTTTTCTGGCTTAAGTTTTCAGTTATGAAGCAAGACAGCAAGTGTGCAAACTTTATGGAAGTTATTCTAATTTATGGGTTAGGATTAAAGGGCAGACTAGTAAGGGTGACAGTTTGTGGCTGTTCCCTACAGGCTGCCTGAGCAGGAGGAAGTGCATGGGGCCTTCTATAGGCAGCTTGAAGCAGCCTCAAACTCACAGGCACAGGTTCTTGTGGGGGACTTTTAAATTCCCTGACGTCTGCTGGAGAAGCAATGCAGCAAAGCACAAACAGTCCTGGAGGTTCCTGGAAAGCATCGATGATGACTTCCTGTCACAGGTAGTGGAGGATCCCACAAGGAATGCTGTGCTGCTTGTCCGTATACTAACAAACAAAAGGCCTTGTTGGAGATGGGAAGACTGGAGGAGCCTTGGTTGTAATGACCAAGAGGTGGAGTTCGGTATTGGGAGAGGAGCAAGCAGGGCAGCAAGTAAAATTGTAATCGTGGATTTCAAAACTTTAGCCTCTTCAGGGATCTTCTTGGGAGAATACCATGAGAACAGGCCCTGCAGGGAATAGGAGTCCAAGAGACTTGGTTGATAATCAAGGATCACTTCCTTCAAACTCAAGAAGGATGCATCCTGATGA
>WEIV01020661.1:4558-73192 GCA_013390005.1 Calyptomena viridis
ACTAGCTGAAATGTTTTATGCAGTTTCAGCTTGTTCCTGGGTAAACCAGCCCCCGAGGAGCTAAAAGTTCAAATCTTAACGTTCTTGCATGACCCTTTTTGCACGAGGAAAACGCCTCAGGACAAACCAAACTCTGGTCACAAGGAGGTTAAAGCTGCCTGGGTCCACAGGATGTGCTAAGCAGTAGGCTGGAAGGGAGGTGTCATTATGTTAAAGCTCCATCAGAGCTATCAAGTGACTGTGTTTTAGTCTCTAACTCCATCTCTGCCACAGCCCTACTGAATGTATCCATGTTAGCCACTGTCAGCCTCAGTCCAGCTTTGCCATTAGCCCACACCAGGATGACTCCACTGAGTAAGTGCATTCATCTGACATGATGACAAAACTCCTCATTTCCCAATAGTNGAATAATAGAGAATTAGGATGTCTGGTCTTGTAGGCGAAGTGAATTTAGTCCAAAGAGCATTATGGCCTCAGAGCAGCCTTCCCATCACCCTCTCCCTTCTTCTTCTCTCTTTGAAACTGAGACAGCACACTAAAAGCTGTGGCTAATTCTCTTCACTAGTTCTATCTAGCAAGTGGCTGTGTTTGAGATTCATATCTACAGAAAAGGCCCAGAACATGCCACACATCCATCAACATTTTCGAAGGTGAATGAATAAAGTACTTAGAGAGCAGAGCAGCTGTTTCAATTATAGCATTAGCAGCCCAAGCCCTAGGCACTCAGTGCTCCTGGAAGGCCAAGGGTGGGTAGGGAACAGAGCCATCTCTATGGATTATAATTAAAAGACCAAGGCCAATTGCACATTCAGAGCAAACAGGCAGCAAATGCTTTGGTTGCAGTTGGTCATTTTCTGTTTCAGCCTTCCAGATTTTTGTTTTTGCTTTGCAAATGTGAACAAACCCCTTTCAGAGTATGCCAAGTACAATAAACTCCAGCAATCCTATCCTGTTATTCATATGTTTTGTAATTTCTACTTCATGGGGAAAAAAAAATAAAATATTTAGGCATCTTGTCCTCTCCCCTTCAACTTTCATAGGGACAAGTTTACATCCTGAGGCCCTCAGTGGCTGAAAAACGTTCATTTTCAATCAGGTAATGTCCCATTTAAATCATCACTCCATTGCAATAAGAGAAATGGTGAATCTATATATTACATTTCAAGCCTGCGGATGCAAAACCATGTAAATTCAAGAATTTGCCTTATTAACTTTTGTTAGTTAGACACCTAAGTTCTCAGACAGCGATGATTTTACAGAAAATAATGGAATTGGCTCAAAAGCACACACAGAGATTCCTCCCTTGAGAGAATTTCTGTTCAACCACACACCATCGAGTGGACAAACAAACCAAATTCAATTTTACTAAACTCTGACTAAGCAACAAAATAAGTTCTATTCCTCTGACCATACTGATACATCAGCATAATTTAGTTACCTCTGGAACAAGACCTGCCAGTGTTTTAACAGAGCACTATTGCATGAGGTTGAACATGAGGTGCCAAGGAAAGGCACTCTGAAATCCTCAATACACAAATAAATAAAGCTTCAAAATATCCACTTTTTATGAAAGTGGGGAAGCAGAGATGCAACACACAGGAGTACACCACAAGCTTCTGCTAAAGGTTCACTCTGCTACAGAAACTGCAGCCTGAGGTCAAAGAAGTGAACGTGCTGAACAGCAGCACTCTTTCCAGGATGGCTGGATAGGGCGGGCCCTCCTCTGCTAGAAGACCTGAACTCTGTCTCTGTAAAAGCCCACTTCAGTTAACTCAGACATGAACTGTGCCAGGAGAAGTGAGATTTCTCAACCCTAGAGCCATATAAGGAGGAATAGCTTCCAGATATTTTGATACTGCATGTTAGATAAATAGCTCAGATAATGGACAGTATGGCCTGGAGCAACTGACAGAAGGGGAGAGGCCAAGGGAGTTGGGATTGTCCAGCCTTGAGAAAAGAAGGCTCAGGTAGGATCTTATCAATATGTACTAATACCCTGTTTTGGCTTGGCCTTAGAAAAGGGGCTGGACTAAATAATTTCCAGAGGTGCACTTCAACCTCAGCCATTCTGTGATCCTGCACAAGTGGAAGATGCCTCACTGGCTCAAGGTCTCAGCTATAGACACAGAGCTTCACTTGAATGAACCTAACATGGTATGAAACAGGATAATTGAATAAGAAAATGCATATTATTATCAGCCTATTAAAGTAATCTGTGCTTTGTTCCTTTTGATGGAGGCCTTGAAAATGCAAAGAGCTGGAAAAGAATCATGAGTTATTAATGAAGCCTCTGTCAAATGTTTCAAAACTTTTCCCCCTCTGAAATCACTTTCAGAGTGAAAGAATCATTTTCCTGTAAAATGTGCAAAAGTTGCTAAGTCTCAAGCAGGTGCCCCCTGGAGGGAAGCCCTTCAGACCCTATTAGACATCCTGTTCTGTGCTTGGTTTATCTTGTACTTTGTTTTGGTTTTTGAGTCTTTTTTTGGTCACTATTCTCTATGAACAGAAGGAGAAAGAAGGAAGGAGAAAATGTCATTTCTTCTTGTTACTTTGTGCTAGCAAAGGGCAACATTCAAAACTCTGAAATGTATACGTGTGTTTGTAAACAGGGCACTGGAGAATATGGGCAGACCATATCCAGGCCAGAAAGGTCACCTGTTGGCAACTGAGTCATAGAGCAGGAGCCAGGGAGAAGGACAGAAGGGGAGATGGAGAACCACAGCACTGGCAAGCAAGGAATGAGGCAGAGTACAGAAAGCATGTGAGTGAGAGCAAGATGGCCCAAATATGTGCAACAGGACTAGCTGCCTCAGACATAATGTCTCAGAGGCAGCCAAGACTGTGACCACATTCTCACTGCAGTTGCAGTTTGTGGTTTACATGAGATGAGAAAACAGGTGCTTTTTCAATGCTTCTGTTCAAGTGTTAAAAAAACCAGCCTAGAGCAAGACAAACAAAGCTGTGCATTTAAATACTTGAAGGCCAGCATGGACTGACTCTCTCTGTAAACTTCTGCCTCAGCCTTGTATTCTTTTCCCTTTCCTTCAGCCCTTGGGATGTCAGGGTACAGCCATAAGCTAAAAGCAAAGAAACATTCTGTGCAGTATTTAACATTCTCTAAAGGACACCAGGCAATCCACAAAACATTTCAGGAAGAAAGCTACTGGAAAAAGGTGGAGTGATCTTTCTGCAGTGGAAAACTGAACTGCAGAAATTACAGTTCAAAGGAGAGCTCAGTTGTTGTTCTTTTCCTAATATAATCTTTATGAATAATCGTGTACTTACAAACATCACAGAAATATGTTAATATCAGAGAGAGCATATAATTATCTGAAACTTAGAGTTGTGAATCAGAAATCCTATCTAAAAATGCCTGAGGAAAAAAATACTATACCAAAAGGAGTTTTAATAGTGACTTTCAACATAATTTCTGGGAAATGAGGGGATGGAGATGGGGACCCTCAAGAAAGAAAAAGAAAGAATGGGGGACAAGGTGAGGACAGCAAATTAAAGACAGGACACAGCCTCCTGAAATAAGCAACCTCTGTAGAAATAGGTGAGACTAATGAACGTGAGTAGATTTGCAGAGAGGAAAAAAAAAAATTCCATTACATCTGAGAGACCAAAAAGGCACAGGCTAATGCTCCAGCTCTTGCAGTCCTTGTGATTGTTCCCAGACTTATGTTCCTAACTTAAGTCATATGTTACTCAGGCAAAACGTGATGGTGATCAAAAGCTGCTAGAAGCAAACAACTTTTTAGAATCAAAGAGTTCAAGAGAGTCAAAGCCTTGCCTCACCCCCTCCACCCCTTTTTTTTTCTTTTGTCCCTTTTTTTTTCTTTTAAGCTGTCAGGTCTCTAGACTACTAACCCTGATACCTCAGAGGTTTTTACTGTTTGAGGACAAAATGGAATTTTATATTGGACTACTGTTTCAGCAGTGCCTCTATATTCTGCTGAAAAAAACATATGCTAAATTAAAAAAAAAATTATGTGAAAAAGAACTACAAAATTCACTGGAGGTCAATATTCACTCTTTTATAGACTTGCACTGAAGAAAAAATAATGATAATACATGGATTATACATCAGCAACGAAGTCAAGGTGTCAAGAGAAGGGTAAGTAGGGGACATGGGCAGCTGAAGTGACAGTGAAGTCAGCTGAGGCACACAGAAAAGGAAAACTTCTAGAGGCAGGAACAGGAGACAGACACACAAACCTAATCGCAATAGACAAGGATGCTGTATTCATAATTAAGTGATGTCTGACAAAGTACAAAAGATGATAATTCACATTCTCACCCTATAGCTATTCCTTCCCTATTTCAGAGGGAATTTTCTCTTGAAAATTCTGCTGTGAGCCTGTGCATACTGTGAACACTAAATCCTTTTCTTGCTACTAAAAATGATTCCTGTAGCTTATGGCTGAACTACACTGGCATTGCAGGAAGACATCTCTCAATAAATGGAACACTTAATCTCCAAAGAGACTAGTTCCACTTAATGCATTAAAACCAGCTAAAAAACCCCAGAAGGATACTAAATGTCTGCAGTCTTTGCAATCATGACTGAAGAGTAACTAAAATGGGCAGGATTCTGCTTCTGACCAGATCTAAGTTTACCACCAGCTCTGCTCTGTTGTATGAGCCACCATGAGCAGGTTAATGAGAAACTCAGCAGGTATTTCTATAAGGTTCCCACAAAGGTTCAGATCCTATCTACATTATTCTTTCTTATCTGAATAGATTTGCCTACCCTTAGCTCTGATCCAAAGAGATTTTCTTGATGGGGCCATTTGAGTGCTGTAACACAGTTTTCACACAAGTTATTTTTCTTATGCATATTTTCTTCCTCTCTCTTTGCTTGCACAGAACAGAGACCTAGAGCAGAATAATTTATATTCCACAGAGGTGGTTTCTGTGGGAATAATCTATGAAAGCAACAGGTGGCCTGAACAGCACTTTGAGATGTTCTTTCAGCTAAGCCTGCTAAAAAAGTATGTACAAGCTGACAATGTACAGCAGCTGTGTCCAGCCTGTGCTAGACACTACAGCTTGAAACTTTCAGCAAAACCTGCCAGCAGCAAGACGTTAAACACATTTGAAAAGTTTTCCTTTAACAAGCCCACCCCTGGCCCACTAAGGATCCCACTGGCCAATTACTGGGAGAAGGACTTCAACTGTATTACTCAACCTTACAGTCTCGTGTGAAATTAGAGATGAAGTCATCACTACCAAGAGAATTTTGTCTTTCAATGAATCACATTAAAAGTCTCAGCTGCAGATGCATCCTTCTTCTCAGGGTGTGGCAAAGGAAAGTTGAGCTGAAACTCTTCTGGAAGTGCAGATGTCTCTTTACAGGGAGACTGGATGCGAAAAGGAATTGTCTTCCACAGCATGTGAAAACACATCAAAATAAAGTTGGGATACAAAAAGAAATGCAGTAAATAGTCAGAATAATTCTTCACCAGAACTTTTCTATTTAGAACTGTGTCACTCCACATAAAAGAATAAGAAGCATGTATTTTCAGTAAAAGAAATTCCAAAAGAAAAGAAAAATTGCATATCATAAACAATAATTAAGAGGCTCCTAACACTTGAGGATCCCTGGGTTCCAAAAATTTGTGTTAAAGTGCAAAAAAGAAGCCTTGAACCTCAGCTTTGTAACAAACAAGCAAAATGAAAATAAGTAAAATGATACATCAGTGGGCATTTAGCATTATTTGGATAGTTCCTTTGGATCCTTCAGGATTCAAATGAGATAAGACAATTACAATTTTTAATTTTATTTTTTTTTTTTGGTATTCAGAACAACCGATGACTAATATAGGTATATTCCTACAAAAGGCTTCAAAATAATTTCACTGAAAAAACTTCCAAACAGGCAAATTGTGAAACTGGCGAAACTTCGTTTAGGTCTGGATTCCACTAAAACAGGAAAATATCATCAGATGTCTATACTCCATTGCATTATAAACAATAATAGTTTCTAATAATACTGTGATGGCAAGAGTTCCCATATAATGCTTTTCTTATAGCAACAGCATACAGTCTTTGAAAATGCTGTGTTGTTGGTAGCTTTGTAATGCAATTTATTCATAGGTGAATTTTGGACAGCAAGCAGACTTTGCTCTCTTTGATTTTTCCAGCATCACTTCTCAGGAAAAAACAAATTGCTTCCTGAGGCAAGAACACTTGTACTTTGATCAAAATTCTGTGAAAAGATAATTTTCAACATATTGTTTGAACCCGCCTCTGTTCAAGAACCCATGCTGTAGGATGAAAAGCAATTCCCTAAGCATAAATTCAGGCTTCACATCACCAAGTTCTCCTTCAACAAAAAACTAATGGCTAGCTTGCCAAGATGCTAATTTACAACATTTGTTTGTGCTTTTCATCCAGAGTTACAAAGGCTCGTTCCAAATGGGCATTGGCTGTGAGTGTGCTGTTGCGTTAGGAAAAAGTTGCACCTTTCACACTCTCCAGCGGGCAACCTCTCCCCTTCACGTACCTGACTCCATGCTGTCAAAGCAACAGGCTGCCAGACCTTATACATTGAGCATGTGTCCAGAGGGATGAACTGTCCTCAGCACGGGCTCAGCAGGACCTGTTAACCTTTTGGCACCACAGGCTACTCAAACAAACTTGAGATAGGTGCAGGTGCTAAAAGCATCACTCCCTAGGTTGCCCCTGGTCCATCCTGCCTCTCCTCACATGTTTTTTGGTGTTCTTGGTGCTCCAGAGTTTCCCCACTGTTACTAAGATTTCTCTGTGGTAATTCTCATTCTGTTTGCTTAAAAGAATATTAGAAAAAAACCAAATTATATCTCGCTCAAAACAAGCACACTTCTACCTTTAACAGATTACATTCAGTGAAGGTAGGCAGCCAGTAAAGCTACAAGCCATTCTCCTCCCATCTCTGTAATTTTTGTCTTTGTCGTGTTGGATTGACATGCCTGGCTGCATTATCCCCAGAACAATTATGGACTAAAGGCAGCACTGCAAGTATTTGCTCATCGCCCACCAGCTTGACCCAGCTATGACCTTAACAGCAACTTTTCATTAAGAAGCAGAAAGCAAGGCTGGTATCCAGCATCTCTTTATTCCTTGGCCTACCCACTCACTCTGCAAACAAGACAGCCAAGTAATGTCAGGTGTGAGGAAGATCACAGTGATCTGGGCACCAAACGTAGACTTCTCACAAGCAGGCACTGAGAAGCGATTGAACTTCACCCCAGGCAAAGTCAGGGATGAGTGCACCTGTTTCACTGGGACAACAGTCAAACAAATGTTCATACTTCTGAAAATCCCACCTGGGTTCATTAAGAGTTATGCCAAGTTCACTGACTCATTTCAAAACAAACTGAAGAGTCTTTGAACAAAAGAATTTTCGATCCGTGCAACAAACGACCAAGTGTTCAAGATCGTTCAATTTTCTTCACACAAATAATACAGTAATTCAACTTTCTACTTAACTTTCACTTACTCTAACCTAGTTCTTCAGGCAACAGCACACCACCTGATCCCGACCTTCACCAAAACACCAATGATCAGCCAAATCAATCCATTAGCTGCAGAATCTCATACATCTAGATGGCACTTAAGCATCCACACACACTCCCCAGAAAACTGCACATAGTCCTAGCCTTGACACCTTCTAAATCCCTCAAAGATTATTTGCAAACTATGACGTACAGTAGCAGCATCTTGAAGGTCTTGGATTTAAGACACTTAAGAATGAGACTTTTACAGCCCTCAGCAGTGTGGCTGAAAAACCTACGTGCTCACAGGACATTAATTAGATCTAATTGAGCTGGTGTCTCAACCTTTGTCTGACAGTAGCATGAGCTTTCTTTTAAACCACTTCTGTGAGAAATCCCCTTGTAGGTAATCCAGAGCCAGTGCTGTAAACACCTCTCTTCATCAGATTCTCTTATAATTAAATACCAGAGAGGGCACCTGCTGGGCATGTTTCCCTCAGTACAGTTCTGTGTTCAAAAAGCCTTCTGTTGTTAATCAGCACTGATTACCAATCTCTCTGGCCGTAATTGGTGTATCATGCTGCAAACCACAGCTCTGGGAGTCATACGAAGTTTCAGTAGAGGGCATGATCATAATCCTGTTTTCTGATCCACGTGGACCCACTCCAGTACCACAACAGCTAGCTAATGCTCACAGTACTATAATTTGACAGAATGAAAACAATTTTTTTTACTTTACAAAGCATTAGAACATGTCTTTCTGTAACACATCTTGCTTAAAACCTCAGGGCAGTGTCAAAAAACCAGAAATGTGATGCTGTCAGTGTCAAATTTGGTTAGTGAGTGAATGTGCTGGCGAACACAGCTCTTAAAGCCAACAAGTGGGCAATGACTGTCTGCTCTTTTGAAGTTTTGATTACTTAGTGAAATTTTTACATTTTTTCTTCCCTCAGAATAAACAGCGTATGTTGAAGAATTCTTAAAAACAATTTTTCCCTCAAGGTAAACAGCTTTCCCTCTAGTAAAAACGTAGTTGTTACCTTCAGTTTCACTGTAAAATAGGAAAAAGAAAATACTGAGAAATTCAATGTAGAAAGTGTGCTGTGGTTTTAAGGGCAAAATCTTGCACAGCACAGAAAGAACATAACACAGCAAAATAAAAGTGGTTAATACTGGATTTTTAGATTTTCAGAGTAAGAGGATAGAACCAAATGCTTACTATCTTTTCCCAATTCTGCCAGCAGCCATAAAGCCAAATGCTCAATTGGTATTTTATGTTCTACAAAGGAAAGCCCGAAAAAATATGCTGTGCAAATTAAATACCTAAGGGAGGTTACCCTAGAAGAAAAGATCTTAGTTTACAAGTAAATCCTTAAATTAATAATGTTAACAGATGCATTTCTACTTATTGTTTGCGAATTGAATAGCTCGGTCTTGGGGAAAACAGGAAATAAAAAGAAAACAAAAATTAACAATTTTTACAATTGCAATTTTAATTTTATTAAAAATTTAAAAATTGCAATTATAATTTTAACAATTAACAATTGCAGATAGCTCTAATTCATCATTCCACTTCTTGAGTGACTTTGAAAATGGTTCAGTGCTCTTACTGGGGAGGGGGAAAGTGGAAGCTGTTTCATCTGTCTCTTAATACAGACATAGTATTAAGCTACTCTAATTTGTGGTCCACAATGCAACTGTAGTTCTATGCAACTACACCCAGGCTGCTTGAGGTTCCAAAGGTGATAGTAAAAACTTTTCTTGCTTAAAACTCTGCTGGCTAAGGGCGATCTGGTTAAAGAGATGAGTATGTTCATTGAAAACACCTTTTTTGAGTTTATAAGGTCAAATTAAGATCCCACCATCATCACCATAAGGTGATCCCAAAATGCATTCCTCTGTGATACCTGCTTCTACACAATGTACTAAGTACACACAAGGATAAGGGCAGCAAGAGGGTGAGAGAGGCTCTGTTGATTGGGATATTCACCTGGAAGTCACCAATCCCTGGTTGAGCCAGAATTCAATATTGGTTCCTCAGACTGATACTACTGCCAGGAGAAATCAGAGCTCTGGTTCCAACTCAAGAGCTCTAAAATGCAGGTAGAGTTTTGCCCCATCAAACTGCACAGATTGCAACTCATGAAAATGCTACTGGTTGTCAGTAGTAGTTTTATTTTCGTCTCTCTTCTTCAGCATTTTCCTCCTCTTTCCCCAGTGCTGATGGTGCAAAGTGGAACAGCATTTCAGTACAATCAGGCAATAAATTTGTGTTCCAACTTTTTTATTTTTTATTTAAATATAATTATGACTTTGCCTTTGTTATGCTCTTTTTCCAACAGCCAAAAGGTTGAAAGCAATGAAAATCTTGGTCACTGCCTCATCTCTCTGTAAGGAACAGAGAAAATTCAGAAGGTTTTTATTCAGGGCTTTTGCTTCGTTTCTTTCTTTTCTCAGGCCTGTCTTTCATTACAAGAAGATCAGGTCTGATCTTGAGCCAGAAGGCTCATTAGGTGACAGGTTATCACTCCACAAAGCCGTAACCTTGCTGTACAAGCAGCCTGAGGGAATATTAAGTCAGCAAGACTCAAGGCTTATTTTCAAATCCCGAGAAACATGGTTTAGCAAAACACACTTTGCAAAAGCTGTCTTTCCATTCATCTAAAGGCTGAAGAAGCTGCAGCTGTGGTAACTACAATAAGGAGGTTCCTCCAGACAAGATAAATTTGGTCTTGCTTTTCTCTTGCTCGGGAAATACAATCCTACCTCTCCCTTTAGAAAGGGTCAAAAACCAAAATTCCATTTAAAAGTAGTGAACGTAGGCAACATATTTTCAGCGCTCCCAGCATTAAAAAGTTGAGCTAATTCAACGCCCACTATGATCCCTGGGTGCTGCTGATGTGACATAATGAAAGCAAAGAAGCCTGAAGAGATCAGAAGGAAATTGCTGCCAGCACGGCAGAGACAAGAAGACCTGATGCAAAGCTGGTCATCGGGTGCAAGTAAAATGAGGAGACACTTAAGGATGGGGGCTGTGAAGCAGAGAGTGATTACTTCAATCTGTTTCTGAGATTTTAAAACACAGAGTGTTTTAAAACATTATTTAAAGCATTTGCTCAAGTTTATATTACTTACTTGTTGTTCTTGCCATTCTTTCCTGAAAATTGTGCTGGACAATTTCAAACATACACTCTTCTGAAGTTCACCAAATGTGCCTTGAGCAAGTCTGCAATGAAAGCCCTAACCTTTCTCTGCATATAATGATATGAGAGCAAGGATGTCTAGCCTACTTTGTAAGATTTTGTAAAGTATAGAGGGAAAATGATCTTATTTCATTCTCTTTCTGAACTTTTCAACTCCTGAGAAAATGATTCTGCATCTAGCCTAAACAGGAGTGAAATGTCTCAGCTGCTTTGATCAGAATACCATGTTGTCTAGGAGATATGGGCTGATAAAAGGTAGGGATGAGTCTCACTTAGGATATCATTAAAGTTAAGCTCCTTTTGCATGATGAACTTGAGTACTAAGAAAGAACAGTTTCCATGGGCAGCACAGGGAAATTCAGAAACTGATCTAAACACAAAGAAAGTCCAGAAGCTGTCAAAACCAGTACGATTTATACCACCATTTGACCTTCTCCTTGAACACGTTAGCAAAGTCTAAATTGCTAGATTCTCCCACGTGGAGTGTTCTACTTTAACACCCTGGGATTCTTTGGTATCATCATCAAGTTGTCAATGAAGCAAACATTACCAACGAATAACAGAAGTATGACAAAAAGGAGAAGACAAAGAATATGGGATAAGGTATTGCTATATTTATATGTCAGAGGAATCTGTCCTCTGCCACAGATGATACCTTCATAAATTCTGCTTCTTTGCACACACACACAACAAATTCATACCCCATTTTATATGTTGAGGGACTCCACTGAGGTGGACTGCACTGTCTCTGATACTGGCCTTTTCCTAATTACAGAAATCATCTGATTTTGCTGAGTACCAGAATTCTGGAAAGTTGCTAAGAGTTTTTCACCCCTATCAAGAGTTCTGAAAAGATCAGGACACACAGGCCTCAGAACAAGACTTAAATGAGCATTTATGCTGTCAGAATTATCACTCATTTTTGAGAACTGCAACAGGAATTTGTTAATGTGGATTTGTTTCAAACTTTTTAAAACTATCTGTTTCTTTGTTAGTCTAGAAAAACTCTGGATGAAGGAATGTGGGTAAGGCAGAATTTACAACAGTACAAATTAGCTCATAGTAATATAGGGCCAGCAAGTATGCACCTGGGGTAAAAAAGGATGTAGAAATTTCCTTGGTAGTCCTTGGACAAATCATGGTTTGGGATCTTAGTGTCAAAACACTGAGAAGTCCTGCTTTAGAAGGGTACAAGTACAGAATTTGAAAAGTGTCCCGACTTGAGAAAAATTATAGATACCTCCAAAATTACACAATTTTGTAGTCCCAAATGTATGGGGAGAGATTTAACCTAATCTGAACTCTAACCTAACCAAATCTAATTTAATCTAGTCTAACTCTGAAGCTAGTATGTCTTCTGTTTCTATTGTTGAAATCTTAAACATTGAATAAAGTCTAGTTCTAGTTTGGCCTTACCACAGGTCATGCATTAAACATGACGGATTCTGCTTTCAATCACGCTAATGTAAAAATAAAGGGCTAACAACATAACAGATTCAGTGTGGGTTTAGAGCTGTTTAACAACATACAGAGAAATGACAGAATGGCTGTACTTAAAAATGTAGCACACCTCAGTAGAAAAATCACACTATGTAAACAGACCTAAAAATTCTTAACATGATTTTTTCTCCCTGTCATTTAAAAAGAGATGCGTTTTTCCCTTTTTGAAAAAGCTAAGACAAGATCTTACAAGACCTTGCAAGAACTGTTTCATGACAGCAGTTTAGGTGGATGCTTTGTCTATGCAGAAACTGTACCATTTAGCCTGTAAACAGAAACTCCTTCCACATAGCTTTAGGAAAAGAAGGAATCACTGCAGAGAAAAATTTCCTGTAGTTCTGAATATCGTCTCTTTCAAGATATTTAATAACTTTCTTCTCTTTCAAGATATTTAATGAATTTAATTTCATACTTACGTTTAAAGCAGAATGATCACAATCAGGCCAATGATTTTTTGGCAAGGACAAAGAATTTACTCACCATGCCTGTGGCTGATTTTTTGTGAAGGAAAAGGTAAGTAACCATTTTCAAGAAGTCAAACCATGAGTTACAATGCCAAAATTATAGTGGAACAGCTCACAGCTGCGATCTCAGTCAATTAAAAAAATAAAAGGAAAAAGATACAGGTATAAGAGGTGTCCCTGGTTCTTCCTCAAGATCTGTCTACTGAATTGCCGTTCAAATGAACTCTACAATACAGACAGCCACGATCTTTGTAAGAAATAATTCCTTTTCAAGAAATGCTGTTCTGTTTAAGTGAGAGCTTTTGCTATAGACACACTGTTCAGCTAGGAAATTTAGACTCCAGCAGAATCTGTTCTGTAGAAAAAATTCTCCTTCCCTCCTCTGCCACCCAGCCCCCCCAAAAAGACACAGTAAATGAAACTGTGGAACAACAAAGTCACTGGATCAGAGCTCAGAAAAAGAATGATACACTGAGCTTCTGTAATGCCTGGTATTAGGGTTATTCACCAGAATTATTATATTCACCAGAATCTACTAATAAAGTTTACAGTAACTATGAGTAGAGATACTACTTTCCAACAAATCTCCTAAATTTCAACTTTTTTGAATTTTGGGGATAGATTCCCATCCAGTCTGAGTTTTTCCATGATAAGTAGTTGTCTCCAGCCAAGCACACACACAAAAAAATTCATGGGTTAATTATTTTTCTGGTTTCTTGTTTGGAACAGGTCTCATACAGCCACACCTCATTACTTTCTTAATTCTGCTCAAACAAGATTTGAAATACAAAAAGCACATTTCTGTTAAATATGCGTTTCAAACTTTTGTCTCTTACTGCTTCTGAATGCCTTGGGGTCTCTTTTTGTAGCCCTAAGCTAATAAAGATGCACTGTATTAGTCTAAATACAAAATACAGATAGTCAAAAAATAGTATGCAGGTTTTTTGAAAGCTTCCACAAATTATTTTATTTTCCTGTCAAAATCAAATATTTCACAAAATCTGGCAGTACCAAAGTTTCTGAGCAGCTCACATAAAAACTACAACTTTTAGTTCTGTAGAATATACTTGTGTCCTCCACCAGAAATCATGCACTGAGATGAAACCTCCACAGTTTCATTTTTCATGATTCCTTTCTTTCAGCAGACAAAGTTTAAGAGGATTTCATGTTCTGCTGCTCATTCAGCCATTTAGCAGTATGAGTCAGGGGTTGCCTTTAGATCTTGTGAACCAAAATCTGCCTCCTGCAAAATAGAACTGACCCATCAGTAGGGCACAGCTTAGCCATGACAGAAGTCACAAGGATAGGCCAGTCTCATAGGGAGGGCCTTGAGCCACTAGAAGACAAAACATTCGTATCTCTGCCCTCGTTTTTCTGAGTGACAGTTGTGGGAAGCGCTGCTGAAGTTTGCAGTGGTAAGGGCAGTGCCCTGCCTGACAAAGGAGGCAGCAGAGCTGAGTGGTGTGACTCCCATGCACTGGACAAAGGGCCATCAGGTTCAAAGTCTTCTTTCTACTCTGGAAAAGCCCTACTTTAGTTCTTAAAGGCAAGTCATGTTGAGAAACCCTGCTTGCAGGCTATTCCTGCGTGCATTAGGTGCTGCCTATTGCTTTCTTTAGAAGAAGTGGTTGAACCAGAAGTGACCAAACTATCAGTGGTGTGCTGTGGATTACGCCCATTCTTTGAGAGGTTTCAAAAGATGACACTTGGTTCAAAGGTTGGGCATTTGGCCATAGAATCTTCCTGATTTAGGGGAGCATCAAATGTAATGACCTGTTCATGGAGTTCTCCATAGAGGGATGCTGGCAGCACAGCCTAAAATCAACATGCTTTTGCATTCCTTCATAACAGGCTGAGGAGCATTCAAAAGAGAGAAATTCAGATGTATCTTCAGTTAATTAAAGAAGAGACAAATTCATAGAGGAGTGAATACCTGGTAGAGATAGCGAATGAAATGCGTAAGACACTTCAAATTAAATGTCACTGCATAAATGAAATGAAAAACTGGAGATTCGTTTTTTTGTCTGAGCAGTTCATTTGCTGCATTCTTGAGGTTAACATTTATCCGTTTTCATTAGACCAGCAACATCACCAACCACACTGAGATTCTAATAACCACTGCACAAAGCAAGGGAATTAATATGAGATGCGCAGAATGGGGCTTATCAATGCAAACCCAGGGAGATTTTAGTTAATTGCATACATTATTTGTATATTTGTACCCACAGCACTTGGGAGCAAAAGATGTCATATGCTTTTTTTTTCTCCCTTGATATACTGACACTCCACATAATTCTGGACATTTCACAGAAACAAAAAAAAAAAATAATATCCCTTCTTACTTTTGCCTGTTTGCATTTGTGTGCACATGTGTTCTTCTTGACACAAAAGGAAAGAGTTAGGAAACTTTCCACACAAAATATAAAAACAACATCGTTGTCACAGCCAAAAAGCTGTGCACAATTTCCCATAGTTGATGCTTAGCTGATTTAAGAGACTGTGAGTTGAAAAATTAATCTCTTTCAAACTTATAATATGAACACAAACACAAGCAAGTACTTTACTAAGCTGTTCTACAGATTTGGAAATAATCATCAGTTTAGTACCAGGATTTTATAATCTATTTAATGCCAGGATAAGCACAAGTGAGTTTTGTTGTTGTTTTCCTTGCCTTCTGCCAGGGGAAAAAAAGACAGCTTTGTACATATCACAGCTGACTCCTGAGCATGTTCCCTATTAGCAAGAGTTAAGAAATGGAGGGGAGGTCCTAGAGCTCTCAGGTGTGACCTCTGGGGGTTTTATTTGAACATCTGAAACAAATTCGAGCGAAAAATCCTGAGGAAGGAAATTCTCATTTCCAAGCACTTCTGCTCACAAACTCCTAATTCCTTCAACTGAGATAATTCTATTGATGTGGAAAAGTAATAAAACTTGTGCAAATGAAGACAGAAGTAGCAAATAGCTTGATTAGCCTTAGTTCCTACTATTTTTGTCCTTCTAAACAACAGTGTCCAAATAGCCACACAAACCTTCAGAAGTAAGCCAAGACAGAAAAGAAACCACCACTTCCCGATGTGACCAGTTCTTTACTGATCATTTCCAAAGGATGGTCAGAGATGAACTTATGGTCAAACTGCTAAATATTTTGAGAAAATGCCTTTGATAACAGATTTCACACAACTCTGAACTTTCTACAGATTGGCTTGATCTCCAAAACATTTGCCACAACATAAGTAGCTTAAAATACATCACAGCTTCAAGGTTTAAAGCAAAGACATCTGGCAAGTGTGTAAACCTTTGCACGTATTTCTGCTTGTAAAATGGAGATAGAAATTTCCAGAGAAGCTCTTCCAAAGTCTACCTTGGAGCACTTCAATTCCTTGTCACAAAAGGAACCAGAAACACAAAAATAAAACTTTGCTTTCTCTACACCAAGGCCAGTTGCAATCCCTGAACTTTTACAAAATACAGAGTTGAGCTTGCACTCAAGTATCTTACTCAGTCACATCTGCCCTGACCCTGTCTGGCCTTCTTCAGTTGTGAAAGGTGACAGTTCCAATTAATGTACTGCAAGGTATTAGTCATAAATAGTACCCTAGTAGAAGTAACTAGGTAAGTTACCTCTCCCGTGATCAGCTGGCAAGGACAAATAAAATACTAACAGGGTTCAGGAACAATTTGGCATAAAGGACCACTGAAAAGATGGGATTCAAACACTTCAACCGGTTAGTGGCTGCAGCAGCCACTATCCACCCCACTTCCCACACCTCTGGGGAATTGCAGCTTCAGAAATCTCTCTCTGCTGCTTCTCCCTTCCTTAATTAAATTGAAAAGAGTAAAGAAGAAATACGGCACATGGAACATTTTGATGTCCCTCAATGAATCTACTGGTCATTTTAAGACAGTACTAAGATACTTTTAAACAAGGTCTTTGCTCCGGGCTCTGCACATCTTCAGCCAATACGACACTGTAGGTCATTTTACAGAAGAGCAAAATAGAGAAATATACAGCAGAAGTCCAACTTTTAACCAGATTCAGATTCTTTGTCTAAAAAAAGACATGCTTCAACAGTACAAATAGAATTCGAAAGAACAAATATTATGCCTGGATTTTGACAGTTAAACTAAAAAAATAAAGCTAAACTTTGTTCTGAAATTTAGGAAGGAACTTAGACCCTGCTCCTGAAAAATCTTAAGATGTTTGATTATTAAATGCTAAAGTGAGAAAAAAATACAATTGATTTTTAAAGGGCAGCAGTAACAGTAAATCAAACAATAACTGCAATTAGTTTCACATGTTCCACACCTTGTTTAGTTCTAATTTCAAGAAAAATAACTTTCAATAAACAAAAGATGGGCTATTTTGGGATAAAACATTTTATTTTTGGAAGCGTTAAAGAATTAAGTATTATTATTGTGACAGTATTATACATCTGTATGAGGTAGTGAAATGATGATGCTGAATTTTGGTCAAAGTTACTGCGAGCAAAGGGTGCAAAATACACAGCAGGAACAATCCTCAGTTTATATCACTTTAATAATCCTGTTAACAATAAATTAGGCTTGACCAAAATCATAATAATGCAGTTCTTATAAATGAGATTTTAAAATGTTTATTCTATAATCTCCAAGGAGCCACTTAAATCATTGCTGTTGCAGGCCTTGTTAAAGCCTGGGTCCAGTTCAGTAAACCATATTATTTTGCATATGGGGAGAACTACACCACTCTGAAAGTAATTTTTGCCTTGAGGATAATTAAATGCATATTGTACCTTAAAGTCTGAGCACCAGGAAGTCTTTGTATATTGAACAACTTTAATTAGAAAGCAGTTTACATATTTTTCAGCCCCTGTTGTCTTAAACATGCTGGTGAAAACATAAGGATGGCTAAAATCCTTCCTTTCATTTTTTATTTTGCTTAAAGTACTATTTATAAATATTACAATGAATCAGGCCACTGGAGCCAGAGCCTTTCACTTACAGACTGTGGAGTAGTTTCTACTTACACTTCTCTTCAAAGCAAGCCCTATAATCCTTGTGGTTTACAGAAGTTTGCTCCACACTAAATACTCAGTCACTGCACACTGGAGAAATGCTAGTGACAGGCCAGAAGAAAAATTTGTAGCTTTCTGTTGTGATTAAGCTCCTTCTCTTAACAGGTGACAGTGTGAACTCTGTCATGACTACACAGCCCAGCAATTTGGATTAGATGGATCTTTTCTGAAATCTGTATGTTTCTGCATTATTAATAGGATACAGTAATATTAAATGAAATAGGAAGGTAAAGACATCTGGAGTATGCATACAAACAACAAATAAGAAAGTGTGGTGGAATCAGCTTTCTCCATCACCCTCACAGGTGAGCACAGATCACAGCAGTGCACAGAGCTCTCCCTGCTGCACTAAGGACTCTGCTCACATTAGCATGACTTGATTCACATCATCTCCTCTCCACCCTCTTTTCACAGAAAACGTTTACAAAAAACCAGAATGAAAGTCTATTTTTGGAATGCTTATCTCAGAAGCCACTTGGGACTCATGACCATAACCAAGCAGTGCAAAGACGCTGTTGAAATGACATTTCAAATTAGGTACTGATTTCGCTTTATCTCCTGGGATGTATACAAATGTGATCTATTAAAGGTAGCAGGATGTAATGCAGGTAAGGACAGACCTGTCCATCAGAGCCCAAGGAAGTGGCCCCAGGCTGACAGGACATGGTTACAGCAGGAAAGCAGGGGAAAGAACTGATACGCTGCCTATTCTACTGCTAAGCTGACCACAAATATGTGGAGATCTATTTTGAGACCACCAAGGCTAAGCGCACAGAGAGCTGTGCTCATTCTCCTCTGCCCTGCCATTGTACATTCCTAAATCACAAAGATATTAAATACAGTCAGTGAATTTTAGGAAGGCTGAAAAGAATGATGGATTGCAATTTATATGCTGCACAATACCTTCAGTTTAATTGGACATGTGTACTTGATGTTTCTTTCAAATCAGCTTTAACTGTAGATGGATTCAAATGGCCAGCCATCTGATCTGAATGCAAATTAAAATACAACCAAAGAGCTTGCAATGTTTACATCGATCGTGCAAGATTTGGCCCATTAAAGGGGAATTCAGAGGCATTCAGCATCTTGATACTGATGTGTTCAAATGGCTGGATCCAAGATTTTGAGACCAAATCACTGCCTTCAGTAATTTCTGAAGAATAAAAAGAAAATTATTGAAGAGAAAACTAAGTAAAACATAGATAAAGATTAAGCAGAGATCTAAGAAAGGAGAACCAGCTTAAAAAAAACCCCAAACAGTCAAATCTGGTGTTGTAATTCAGGCGTCTTAGGAAACAGCCTCTGCTTTTTGTGCCTTGGTTTCTGGTATCTGCAGAAGACAGCTAAAATGGCTATAAAGCTTATACTGTTGTGCTAGCTAGGTAAAAAGCTTACCATTTCAATAGTTATTTCAAGTCAAACACTTACTTTTAGTTTTAAATCGCACAACTTCTGTGTTTATAACCAGTCAGCAGATTTTTAGATAGAGTGCTCAGTCATTACAGCTAGAACCAGGACTGCAGCATGAGACAGGGGATACTGCACTGAATGAAGCAGCAAAGGTTCTGCTGATGCTGTAGCCTAATACCATACCAAAGCCAGTAAGCAAAGCATGCTTTTATAGCAGAATTATGTATTTCATGTACTATGTTTAATAATACACCTCCTCGATGAGAGGTATTTACACTAAATTTTCTTTCCCCTGGAAAAAGTCAAGTGGGGGAGTTTAAGTGAAAATTAAATATAGGAAGCGTAAAACACTGTGCAGTTGGAAACTATAAACACCAAGGGCTGCAAAGTGCAAAGAATAAGAGAGCAAGCCTAACTTTGCTTTCCTTGGATGCTAATAGAAAGCAAGCTTAACTCAGTCTTGATCAAAGAATAATGGCATTTATCATGTCTTTGTTAATGAAAAATACACAAACAAAAAACCTCACAGCACCACAAATGGCTGCATCTCATAATTAGAGGCTAATTGCTTTCCAACTTTTCCTTGAACTTTGAACCATGCAAATGGACAGAGCTGGAAAACAAAATGCAAGTTTTCCTTCAATTCATGAGTCCTTACATAGCACAAGAAACAACCGTAAACTTCAGCCTAATCACTGAAACATTTGAATTAGTAGTATTTGTATTACCATAGCACCTTAAAGAAACAGCATTATATTAAGGCACTCCTCCTCCTCCCACAGCATCCCAGACTGCTGGAACTGAGATCCAGAAGGCTCAACACTTTCATTAAGTTTATACACATGTACCTGCCTTATGCACTAAAACAGAAATGAAGCGTGCTTTGTTAAAATATCACTTTAGGTTTTTCCAGATGTGGTCAGGTGTCAACAGCAGCAGGGACAAAATGCTGGGCTGTGCTATGGAAATGACATCTGACACAATGCATGAACACCACGGTGCGTGCACTCCATGAGGAGCAGCCAGCATACAAGTGAGGGGATAAGAACATCGCTTTGCTGGTCATTTAAACTGTTTAAATTTTCTGGTTTGCCACCAGAAAAGTACAAGCAACCAGACTTGGCACAAAGTCCAAATGGTTTCTGTTATGATAAGGAGAAAAAATTGAGCTTGATTGCATGATACATTTTCAGCCAGGCTTTCAAATGTGGAAGCCTCATTTGTACCCAAAACAGACAGATACTTCAATGTGAAAATGAGCAACTGCTGAGTGACACCTTCTGTACACAGATACTTACTAATAATTTAGAAAAGTGGATGTAATAGGTGTGTAGTCATCTACACCTCCAAAATGCTCTGCCTCACCATGAATTCATTACAAGTCTTGCAATATTTGACGTCTTTCTCAATGTCAAATAACTAGTTGTCTCTAAAAGTTTCTGGTCATCATTGCTTTGGGGAAAAACGGCTTAAAAATGTGAAGTAAGGTCTTAAAAGCTGGAGGCAAATTAACAGAACTTGCCAACAGTATTAATTTCAAGCCAGATGTGGGATTTATGAATACTGGGGAGTGGAAATATGACTAATAAAAAGAAAATTAAGAAAATTTAGTATGAAAGGGTACATTTTATAAAGCTCATGGTCTAAATAAGGCTACTAGGTATACAAAATAAAGAATTTGAACAGATTATCATATACAAGAACCCAGACCAGAGCCTTAACTCTCCATTAATAATCATTGTAAATTACAGATATTTTAAGGCAATCTGACAATTAACCTCCAACACAAGCAGACATTAGTTACAGATGCTTGGGTAGCTCCTGCCCATTCTCATTCCAGAGTCGCAAATTGAGATGTGCTAGTTGAAGCAAGTGAAAAATAATACACTTCTTCAAAATTAACAGCGTGAGAATTAACTTTGCTTTCATTTAATGTCCCAAATCTAATGACTTTTGTAACAATGTGAGAAATAAAAACAAAATTCTGCCACCACCCCTGAAAAGATGTTTTTAGCAGAACTCAGTGCTAAGGGCACTGATTTACAGCCCTAGAGCACCTGTAGTTACAGCAGTTCCCCAAGGCTGCTTAAGAAAAAGCATGACTAAATCAAGCCAGACCCTTCCTGAGTCATGGCTGGTGAGGCCAGAGTCCTGCCTGCAGGGACAACAAGATTACTGGTATTCTGGCAGTTACCCAAAAGAGTTTGGTATATTTGATATGGCAACCTTCAACTTAGTTTTGAAGGTTATTGAGGCTGGAGAAAGCATTTATACTGTAAACACCCTCCCCTCAGATGGCAAGTTTTTCAGGCAATTCTCCTCAAATATGCTTTTGTGATGGCAACCCACACCATATGAATCTCAACTCAATTGCACACCATGGGATCATGCTGGATGAAGAATACCAGGATTCCAGAGAGCAGTAAGGGAAAAACATTTATCCCCAGCAGACAAAGCTGTTGAGGATTTGATAAAATACAACGATTCCTTCTCCTTCACAATGACATGCTGACCCTATGGGTATTTTCTCCCATGTCTCCATCCTCACAGATCACTCTTGTTGATAGAATTGCAATATATGGGGTAGGAGGGAACATAAATACAGAGCCAGCAGCAGTGGTATCACACTGAACATGATCAATAAGAGCACAGAGCTTCTGGCATTTTTGTTTTGTTTTCTTGGGCTTTTTTTATTTGCAAAAAATAAAGCCACTCTCTTACTCACGTTGCACAGAAGGCAGGGAAACAGTATCTCTTGTCTCCTACAACAGGTTTGTTTCTGGAATCAGTCTGCAAGACTGCCAATCAAGAGGCGGCACAAATCTAGTGCAGTAACTCCCATGTAACTCCTGTCTGAGTTGCACCCTCAGAGAACAAGCACACCTACAACTCAGACACGGACCATCGCAGGACACGAGGCTTCATCCACTCCGGGCCACAGCCACGGCACATGCAAACTCCTACGTGGTGCCACCTGCACACCTTTGCATGGCCTTCCACAGAGTACTGCCCCCTCAGCTGGGCAGGACACTGGCCCCATGCCACAGAGCTGCACGGCATCCATCCCGTGGGCCCAGAGCAGTGGCACCCGCAGCACGTGGCCGCAGACACCACCAGTGCAGGGGCCTGGACCGTCCGCCTGCTCCGCACACACTGAGGTCTGCATTAAAGCACAACACCACGAAGGTACTTGAAAGGTCACAGGAGGACTGAAGTGTAAGAATGAAAATCAGTGTTGGCACCAATTTTTCCAGTGAATTTCTACATTACAGTACTAATTACTTTCATTTCACATGCAGGTTGATTTGTCCAGGGCTGGTTAGCTCTGACACTGTTGGTAGGAGCCCTGACCTTGCAGTGTCCCCTGATGTTCCATACTGCAGTAAAAGATGTGTGTAAGAGACAGGGGCTCAGAAACTGCAGCACAAGATTGCTGGGGCAGTAGTTTAGTGTCAATGCAAACAATCCTGGAACACGAAATTTACTTTTCGGCATGGTCTTCATTTCGTTGAGAACACTGATATTTCGCAAATATTATCTCTCAAATGCATTCACTGGATTAGGGAAAGAGCAAATTATTCTTAATTCTGTTACCCTGAAAATATAATCAGACTTAAATTTCTATATCTTTTATTTAATCAAAGTGTACAAACAACAATAAAACTGTCTTTCTCATTAAACTGAGAAGTCTCTCCTCATTTCAGACTGCTAGTCTCTAATAGTCTCTATACTTTGAAATATTTTAACAGTATAAAACTGTAACATGCATTCGGAAAAATTACCACAGTAATTTTATACCTAAAGTAGTAGGAAATAAGCCCGTGTAAGCTTGCAGTATGTGTTTTTCTACTTGCATACCACCTGAACAATAGGTGTGCCAGACAATCTCGCCAGCTCTGCCTCTAAGATGCAACCACTGCACAATACTTGGAAAAGACAGAAAAACCAGCAATGCTGTAACACAGTAAATAATTGTTACAGCATGACAAACTGAAAGAGATCAATCTTGTCTGACCTCTGAAGGATATTAAATTTCTTGCATTTATTCTCTCCCCAGGTATTAGACAAACCCAAACTCAAAGATCTCAAGGAAAGGGAAAAATTCAGTCTTGAATACTGATTTCCTAAGAATAATAAAGATCAAATAAAAGCAACCTAAGCTGCAATGTGTAGCTTCAGACCTGACCTTAACTTTTCTGAAAGTTCACAGGAATTCCTACTCTGAAAAACATCAATATGAGGCCCATCATGAATATACAACATTTAGTAGGACACAGCTGGGGATGTGAAACAGAGCTTTAGCTGAAATGAAGAGTCAAATATCAGAGGGTTCCATTCTCAGACAACAGAATCATAAAAATATTTGTTGGAAGTCATTTAGTCCAGCTGACTTTAAGATGATGTGCACCATGCCCTTCCCAGTGATAGGAACAGGACTGATGAGTTCTGAAGAACCTCCCCTCTTGCCTTTCCAAAAATCTGGTACAACACTTGCTATTTTCAGTCATCAGGAATTTACTGGCCTCCTTCCCAATCACCATAATATGTCATGGGCATTATACACCAACTCCACCAACACATCAATCTAATTTTTGAATTTGATCACATTCACCTTCTGTAAGGAGTCCCTGACTTGCTGCTCCCCTCATGTTGGTTGCACTTCTCCTTTCCAAGATATAGCAACACGGAAACAGGTCTCAGATCAGTCTTTGCTTGTGAAGACTCAAAATGAATACCCATTACTTTTGCCTTTTCCTTTTAACAACAGACAAACACTTTTGCTGAATTTCCTTGTACTAGTAGAGTATCTACTTTAGGTTAGCTTTCATGTTTGCTACTCACTCATCTCCAGCTGGGCTTTGATAGGATTTTGGAAGAATTACTTAGGTCAGCATTTTGACAAACGCCCACTATTTTGGGTTCATAATTTGACTTGAAGGCAAGAACTGACACAAGCTGAGAATATAACTTAACTCAGAGGATCTATGTGAGGAACTTAAGTCCTTGAAAAAGGCAATGGATAGCGAGGTTCATGCTAGTGAAACATGGATAGTGGAGCTCATGGAAGTGGTATGAAAATCCCCAATGGCATTGCTAGCTGGACAACCAAAAACTAAGGCAGACTTCGCAGATTCAAAGACATGGTTTAAAGCATCCAAAGGTTATGATTTCTGTGAAATAAAGTGAGTCCTGATCAAAGCCTTATTGCAAAACTACATGTGAGCATTTCCAAAAGACATAGCAGCCAAATGTTTTCACTTTGGGAGATTCAACACTACGTCATCTTTAACAAAGTCTTGATAGGTCTGAAGGCTAAGGAAATCAATACAAAACCTTGGTCAGGATCATTCAGTAGCAAAATAGCCAAGATAGACACAGACCTTTGTTCTCTTCCCTGCTCAGTCAATGACATGGAAATGCATTGTTTGTATGCACAACTGAGGGCACAATATATTATCACGCAAAAAAGGAATTGCTAAGAAAGCAAGTGGAGAAGTGTTTGCACACTAAGGACACGTTGTAAAGTGAGACCACGTATTTGTAGCTCTTCATGGAGACAGAGTCAGCAAAAAACCGCCCCAAAATAAAAAGCAATTGGGACCCTGGAGAGACATAAATCTGGGATACAGCGTGTACACATCTAATATTTCAAACAATCTCAAGACTAAGGAATAAGGATCCCAGTCAGTCAGTCAGAACATACTAACAAGCATCAAGAGCTACTTCAGTTTAATTCAGTGTGTTAAATGGATCTCAGGAGGAGCCTATGAGTCAGATTCTCTTGCAGGGGAGTCTCACATGAGAATCTGAAAGTTGGTGGCATCAGCACTGTGACAAAAGTTGTATGACACGGAGAGGGTAACGCATGTATGGAGAGATCAGATTAATGTCAGTCAAGCAGCAATTGGGGAGAGAGGTGGCAGCAGTGCATACAGAAATGCTCTAGTGAGTCATGCTGGGAGAAAGGGAGCAGATTAAGCTGTTAACTCACTTGCAGATACTTACTCACCCCTCATAAAACCAGCATACAGCTATAATAGTTGTCACAAATAGTTGTCAAAGCGTTCTTCCACAGTAACAATGATTATTCATACTTCCAAACATTACAAGCTGGAAGGCAAGTAATGCTAATGGAACAAGCTGTCAGTTGTAATACATGGCATTAAAACCACCTGGTCAGAAAAGGATTAGATCCTTGTAATAGCATCTAATGTCAAAATTATTAAGAAGGATTTGTTAGCAAGACACTGTTGGGAATCTTGAAAGCACTTGACATGACCTGGCAATGTGTTCTCACAGCCCACAAAGCCAACTGTATCCTGGGCTGCATCAGTAGCCAGGGATGTGATTCTTCCCCTCTTCTGCTCTCAAGAGACCCCATCTGGAGTGCTGCATTCAGCTCTGGGTTCCTCTGTATAAGAAGGATATGGACATGTTGGAGTGAGATCAAAAAAAAAAAAAAGGGTTGAAGCACCTCTCCTACAAAGACAGGCTGAGAGAATTGGGATTGTTCAGCCTGGAGGAAAAGACCCCAGGGAGACCTTATAGGCTCTCCCAGTGTACCTAAAGGGGACTTCAAGAAAGCTGGAGAAGGACTTTTGTAAAAAGTATGGAGCGATAGGAGAAGGTGGAATGACCTTAAACTGACAGAGAGTAGGTTTAGAATAGATAATAGGCTGTGGGTGTACTGTGTGTACCAGGATATATTCAAGGATATATTCTGCAGGACAGAAGAGAAGGGCCTGATGAGGGAACACACACCCAATGCTTGAAAAGCTGTTGGCTTTCCTACAACATAAAACAATTAAAAGTAAAAAAAGAACTAATGACAAAAACCCTGCCCAAGATGTTCTTTTATTAACCTAATCCTTTCAAGGCCTAAAGCAGTTTCTAAACATAGAAAATAGTCAGATAAAAAGCAGGATAAAATCCAAGATGTAGAAAAGCAGATAATCCAGCATCAACTTCATGTAAAGTTTTTTGAAAAGCCTATTTCGCTCCTGGAAACCGAATATTAGCCCAAGAAAGATCTAATCCAGCCTGTGTTTTTGAAAGTTCTCAAAGCCAAATGATGCCAGCTTTCACATTTGGGTCAATTGCACATCAACACAATCCCACCACCTGTTCCCTTGGATCCATCACAAGATGTTAGCAGCCTACAGAATGTAATATAGAAGGCTAAATGCCCTGCAAGTTGCCGTACGCATTTCTGATGCAATGCCATGTGGAAGATCTGTATGCTACATGCTAGAAAAAAGAAAAGAAATGGTAGAATCATATAATGTGCTGAGTTGTAAGGGACCTATCAAGATCATTGAATCCAACTCCTGGCCCTGCACAGGACATCCCAAGAATCACACCATGTGCCTGAGAGTGTTGTCCAAAGGCTTCTTGAGCTCAGAAAGGCTTGGTGCTGTGACCACTTTCCCAGAGAGCCCGTTCCAGTGCCCAACTACCCTCTGGATGAAAAACATTTTTCTGATATCCAAGCTAAAACTCCCCAAACTCAGCTTCACGCCGCATCCCTGAGTCCTGTCACTGGAAAGGAGGGATACCTAATTGTTGTGGTTTTAAGTAACCAGAGTTTTTTATTAGCTGGGGGGGCTAGGAGAGAGGCTTCTTTAAGAAGCTGCTAGAGTTTTTCTCTGCTCTAAGCTAGCCAAGGTCAGGCAACAACGCCTCTGTGATAACATATTTAAGAAGGAGTAGAGAAAGAAAGTCTGCGCAGAACATCATGGCCGCTTAAGAGACAGGAGGGTGCGGAGCTTGATTAGCACCAAGGTCAGAGAGAGGAGAAAGAGAAGATGCCTTAAACACTAAAACAGGGCCCCAGCAATCTGTGAGGAATCATAGGGGCGAAGATTCTTCAGCCTGTGAACCCGTGGAAAGACTGGGAGATTTTTCCACGCTGGAACAGAGACATGCCGGAAAAGAGAGGCTGTGATCCTGTGTTTGGAGCAGAGGGGCCTGGTGGANAGCTTCACGCCACATCCCTGAGTCCTGTCACTGGAAAGGAGGGATACCTAATTCAGCAGATTACATCTCCATTGATTCAGTCAGAAGCAAGGAATGCAGGAATTTTCAAAGACCACTTGAGATTTGAAGAAACTGTGTGTAACCGAAGGACATGAAAGTTTTCAACACCAGCACTCCGTGCTGTGAAGATTCTACTTAGGCTGAAGTATCATGCTGAACTAGAAAGCAGATAATGGTGAGTGAAGAGCTAAAAAATAAAAGGATTGCTTATCAGACTTCAAAATTTCATTCTTAACTACTGTATCTCTGCACCACTGGTGTCGCCTGTCTTTCCAGAATAGGCCCTTCCTGACACTTGTCCTTCTCAAAGAAACATGGTTTGATCTTCCACTCATATTAGCATCTTCTGAGAGATAAACGTCAATAGCTGGTAGCTAGGAATCAAACAATTTGGAATCTCTCTACATGTCATGTTTTGCCCAACATTCAGAATTAGAGCAGGCTTCACTTCACACAGGCAAATGTCTCTTACTCTTTCTCAATGAACTTTGGGAGGTATATCATACCTGCTCCAGGAAACAGTTTAACCTAAACACTGAAATTATTCCATCTGTTGCTCTATTTTATCAGACTAAAGCCATGAAAATTACTCACTAAAAAATTTGCCTTTAGCATTTTAGAGAGCTGAAGGTTGGTATCCCAATTATGGCTGCATGCTGAAGAAACAGTGGCCACAGAGAACAACAACAAAAAACACCTCTCCCAAACAACTGGTATAAGGAATGTGATGACAAAAATTCTTTGATGCTCAGTGCAAGCATTCAGCAGGACAATGGCTCAAAAATTAAGAAGTCTAACCACACCACACACAATTGTGACATAGGACTGCAGGGCTCTGAATAGAGAGTTGTGAACAGTCCCTTAACATTTCTTCAATTCAGATATATGTAGGATAGCAGAAAAGATGTCAAAAGAAATATTATTTGATAAAGTCTTGCAGATTTTTACCTGAAAGATGTTGCTGAAGGGCAAAGTATTAAATTATATACAGCTAAACCATGTCATATATTAGCATAACTTTTTTGTTCCTCTAGAAATTTTCTTTCTGCCTTAGGAATCTGCTCACACTATCTATCCCCCATCTCTAGGACAAAGTCTGTTAGCAGTCAGCATTCAGAGTACCTAAAAATCAACACTTATATCCACAGTTTATTTGTCTGACTGTTGCTGCTTGAAGTTGACGTACTGAAATTTATTTCCTGAAATTTCAGGGAGAAGATAAAAATTGCAAGGGAGATCTGGGCACAATTTCCCATTTTGATTTAAAAGAGAAAGGCGGGGGGGGGGGGGGGGGCACATTTACTTGGTGAGATATTTCCACATATTTCTTTCACCAAATTTACATGCCACATATTGCATACTTTAAAACAGACACATGTAAAAATACTCCATCAATGCATCGATTCTACATCTTTCAAAGCATTTTAGCAAAGCAAAATACATCTAAAACAATGGCTGCACTTGTGCCTGATGATTTAAGACTTGACTGGAAGACTGTTGAACTCTATGGTTGGATTCCTAATCAAGAGGGGTGGAAACGGGAACTGCAAAGACTTGATGCTACCTTGCTGAAGACACATACCATAAGATACCCATCTACACAAACATTAAAAAGCTCACACTCCAGTGAATCATGCTATAAACACCTTATGACACTCCTCCAGTTGCCAGCTCTTTGTTTTATATACATTGCTGAATCCAGCCTTACAGCAGCTACATTTAACGGGTTTTCGTTTTTGCAAGAAAGCAACAAGGATGTTTTCAGCAGCCATTGATCTTTTTAAATCAGTTTGTTTTGATTTAGATTGTAACTGCTCCATGTGGGTTTCCTACAAATAACATTTATAAACACATTTACTACTATAAATGACCATGGAAGAGAAACGTTAAAAGAAACAGAAGAATATTCATAACAAGCCCACTTTGGTCTCTTGTGTTTCTTGGGAATTATGAACACCACAGGAAAAATCTAATTTCAAAACACTAGAACTATTGAAGGAAACAAATAGGGAAATACAAAGCCCTTTTATATTATTTTCTGAGTCAAACTGCTTTATTTCTAGTCAGGCTGGACACTGATAAGCATCTTAGTAACATACTTGCACCACAGATTGGACAGTCAAGTTTCCTCTACAAAGTTACATAGTTTTGTCACAGTATGTCTTCAGTGCAGTGTCCTCATTCACACCTGAGCTGCAAGATACCCTACCTCAGATGGGCAACTTCATGGCCAATCAACACTTCCATTGCTCATTCTGCAACAGTGCTTCACTCTCACCCTCCAGAACTTTTCAGGCTTGTATCCTGACAGTGTGTGGGACTGCAAGTAAATTGAGTGTCTCAGATCCTCTGCCAGGCAATTGTGAAGAGGAAAAAAGCTCACTGTGATTTTGAGTACAGAGGCAGGATATCTGTGGGTGCCACTGCGACTTGCAATCTCAGTGGAAGAAAAAGGAAAATTAACTACTTTCATTTAATTAGAGAGCGTTTCACTGGTTTGCTAGAACCATTTCTAGCTAGCAATAAAGTACTTTGCAAATCTCTTTCAACAAGAAGCATTTTGAAAATACACTCATAAGGCTATGCTATAATATCACTAAGAAGTTAATGATACTGTTAACATGACTTTAATGTAAGTATAAATGAAGAAACAGCATCGCTGATACGGATTAGACATCCTACTGTCTTAATGCAACAGCATTAAGGCACAAATGTGAGTAGTACATGAGATTAAAAATACAAGCTTTATGCAATGCTTCTTCAGAGCCTTCTCCAAGGCAGCTGTGTCCAGTATCCCATTCAGCCAGGCCACAACAAAGGTGAACAGGGTAAGACCCTGCCGTGTTTCCAGAAAGCAGTAATTTTAACAGCTGAATTAAAAAAATGTAAACTGCTTCTCTTGGTTGCTGCAAATATCAGCCTAGATATTCCTTAAGTTCAGAGTGATTTGTCAAAATGTACTTTCATCTCATCTAATCTCAGGCCAGCTTGACAGTCTGCCAAACTGAAAGACCTTAAAATAAAATGCCTTTTTTTCCTTCTGTCTTTTATATAAACTAATACAGATACTGGAAATGAGAGCCAGTTTCCCTTAGACTTCGCTTGATGGGGCAAAATACTAGAAACTTCAGTCATACCTCACTTCTGGAACAACTGTTGTCTCTACAACTTTTCAATTTATATACACAGAAACTAAAAGAGTTTGAAAAAGAACTTTTCTCTCTCTCACTTTCACATGTATTTGAAGCCAAATTCCAAAGTGCAAGTACATATCAATCACTTCATCAAGAAATCAGAAATTGGAAACTGACACATGCAGTCAGAGCCAACTATATACAGTTCAGAGAGAAGAGCTGGAGGCTGTTTCTTTGGAGTATAAAGGGTAGAAGAAGATGAAGTAGGAACACTTATTCCTCTAGAAAGGAGGCTAGAGGAGGAAGGAGAAAAATAAACATACTAACAACACAGAAATAGCTTTCTACTAGCAACATGTGAATATAGAAACTCTAAGTGATATTTTAAACTTTCTTGTCAAGACAACTGTGACCTCCTATGCAAGACCATAAAATTAATTATAGGGTAAGAAGGTAATGAAAATAACCAGCTTTCCAAACACATACCCTCTTGGGTGGACAGAGAGGACTCAATGAAACAAAGCATTTAATTACTTCAAAATTTTTAATCATGGTGGGAAAACACTATTTGCATTCAGCACAAATATTGTTATTTGATAATATTCAGCCACTGAAAAATGAAGTCTGTAAATTCAACACAAGAGATGACTCCTTGCTAGATATATCCAACAAGTCTCATGGCCACAGTGGAATACCTTCTTCTGTTTAGGCAAAGTGAAAGTGAGGAGACTCATATATTCAGCCACTAATAGTGTAACCTGAACTATGCGTTTAAGTCCATCAAGTATCCTATGGACAACAGAATCATCATGCTATTAAAGTATTAACCTAAATTTATAGAGTAGAATTCATATAACAAGATGGATAAATTCTTTATTGTGATTACAGAAGAAATACTAACTGTATCTTCCTTTCCTTACCCTGTAATACACACAATTCTCATTTGAAATAATAGCTGAATATGCAATAATAATTTGTAATATGAAATACTGTTAATGCACTTCCTCTGAGAATTCCTTTTCCAGAACATGGAAGAAACTACTTTTATTGCTCAAGTTTTCATTACAGAGATGCCACAGTACATATATCTTTGGTCTCCCATGTACAGCGCATGACAAGCTAACGACAAGGCTGTTTTCCTGCCTCCCCCACCCCCCCCTTTTTTACTATCACCAGCGCACTAGTATTTAGATAGATTTACTTTGGAGCAAATAGTAAATGGCTAAGAAGCTGTTTCAATTTCTCATTCTCATTCTGATTAATGAGCTGGAGGAACACTCCCTCCCTTTCTTCCCGTTCTGTGGTTGAAAACATATTGGGCTTACGCCTCTTCTACACCATTAAAAAATAATTTTATATCTGCATTTCCTGAAAGATGGATGGCACTAGCATAACAATGATGGCTTTTCCAAAAGAGAATAGGGATCCACAAAGCTACCCTTCAGCAGTCATTCCACGATGAAGAATGTAAGAAGATATAGTGTCACACTGTTGAAACAGTCAGCAAGAATTGGGAGCATGTGAACATGTATGTGTACACCTCTCTCACACACACAAATTACATGCACAAGCAATACCAGCACATAAACAAAAAAGTCCTCATTCCATATAAAGTCAGGCAAAAAGAGAGAGTTATTTTATTAGGCAATGGGAGAGAAAAGCCCAGTTCTTATATATAGTATAATGTATATATGGGGGAGAGACAACAATGACGAAGAAAAACAGGAATATCATATTCAGAAAAGAGTAAACATCAAACATCAGGTACTGAGAGTGGCCCAGAAACAAGACTAGAGAGGTTTCTGGGCAACACAATCTGTATTTTATGGTGTATGATGTCTCTGGTTTTCAACAGGATGACCAAAAACATTGGCCTCGTTGCCAACTTTTCTTCCTTACACAGGCAAGCTGTGGATCTTCAAATGTGCATAACTACTCTGGTCAAAAAGGGTAGCTGTATAAAAATACAGTCAATAAAGGCTATGTCTTTGCCCCTCAAGAACATCCTGAACTTCCCAATGGGATGTTTAAAATATATTTCAGAGGTAAAAAGGCATCAAAATCTCTTTTACACCTAAATGCTAAAAAAATCCACAAAGCCAAACAACTCTCACTAAGGCTGTCACAGGCAAAGAACAGAAAACAAAGCACTTTCTGATGGATAATTGAGCAACAGTTGAGTAAAGAATGACATTAACGTGCAGAATTTATTACTGTGTCTAGCTGTGCCAGTACTGAACAGTTACATTACAATGAATGCTGTTTGTAAAACAAACTCTATTATCAGTCAGCAGATAATAACTGAACATGATCATGGCATAAATTATTACAGAAGACTACAAGCAGAAGTCATTAAGAAAAAGTCAATACTGGGAAATAGCAGTAATACAGGTCTAGGAAAAACCCAAGTGGGTAAACGGCAACAAATTTCAGATTTGAAATCTAGCAATTTGACAAACAGCTTCTTTTTCATTCAATAATTAATTAACTTGTCCTATACCAGGGGGATTTTTCTCCACAAAGTAACTTTACTCTTCAGAGTGCCAAAACACGGGACCCTTTGACTTTGCTATTACACTTCATTAAGTTCTAAACCCCAACCAATTTGTAGAGGAGCAGCACATTTTTTTTTCATTTTTCAAGCAAAACAAGGATATTCATTTATCAGCATGCTTGACTTTGCTTTATATAGGTGACCTGAAGTATCTGGCCGAGTTGATTCATCATTCAATTGCACTCTCTTATGAAGCCACACTGCTGCACAGCACTCTCACAGACAGACACTCAAATGTTATTATCTCTTGTGTAAAGAGTTTTCCCAACAGCAATATGATGGTCCTCAAGTCATGTCACTTCCATGGCATGCCACATAGTGGCTGGAAAAGATACGCTGTCTCATCTGAGGGATAAAGAGAAATCCCCATGAAAAACGACAAGCTTTGCTGCGCATGAGCTCAGGCAGCAAAATGACAACCACTGCAATCCTGAACTGAGAGCAAGAAGGCATTTGGGATTAGTCCAAGAAACCAATATTTCTTTTACCTCACCCTAAGGGAAAATAATTAATCAAAATTGAATTTTTCCTACAAAAAGTTTGGATTCCATGGAAGATACATTTTCTGGATAAAAGAAATTGTGCACTTGTCCTAAATTACTTCTGGCTTTTCAGCTGGATACAGCGTGCCTCATTCCCACTTTTGTCCTTTTCATGGTATCCCTGAGATTCCATTATATATTAGGGGTTTCAATCTTTCCAAATTGCAGTTTTCTTTCTAAGTGAAGCTCTGCTTCAAAAGAAAGGGAGAGCTCGTTTCACTGACTTGCAAGATCTCTTTCAGAGTATAGGCAACACAGAACACGTTTTTTGTTCTGGAGCTAAAATGTAGTCTATCCATTGCAGTTAAGCCTGCAGCTCTGTCAGGGATGGAAAACTAACAAGACATTCACTTGCTTAAGGAAAAAAAAAAAAAAAAGGAAAAAGAAAAAACCCAACCAAAAAACATACTCTTCAAGTTGACTGTGGAGACAAATAACTCAACTAAAAAAAGCCATCAGGATTTTTCAGTTTTAATTTCTCTGCTCATTGAAGCTTTCTACTTTAAGGCAATTAAAACCAGGCACCAAAAGCAGATGAAATTGGGATTGGGTAGTGATTAATTTGAGAAAAAAATGTTGACAATTTAGATGGAATGACACAAATCAGGCATCCATGTCCCAGGAATAGGGAGTACTAATGCAATGAGAAGAGCTGGGAGGGGCATTTGGAAGAGAAGATGGAAAGAGCACATGCAATGCCTGTCCCCTGAAGGGTAGAAGTGTATCTGCTGAGTGCTGGTTAAGACTTGGGATGCAGAGTTTGAATAGTCCTAGCCTCTGAAATTTTTTTTTTTCCTTTTATCTTTGCCCCTACAAGTGTTTCTCCACTGTAATAAATGCAGACTCTAGATTTTGTGCGTGTGCTGAAGTTTAGTGGATTAATGCCTGGTCTCCCAAACAGTGTTAGGCCACTCACCTGAGGCAAAGGAGATACACATTAACATCTCCACTGGGATCAATTCCTTTGACTCTGAAAACCTAAACATCAACATTATCTCTCCCCATTAAAAACCTGCACTCTTGTAGTAAAAAAATGCCACAAATGCAGTGCCACTCAGCCACACATATATTGAATACCAACCTCACTAAAGGTCTGCTGGAATATCTCTTTAAGACTTGACTGTGTCTACCTGTATAGTACCACCTAATTCAGCAAGGTCTTAATGTTTTTAAAAGTCCTTCAGATCACTTGAAGAAAGCGTTGCCAGAGAGCTATAGAATCACTTGCTTCATTTCCATGGCCCTTTCTGTGAAAATTCGCCTCAATGAGGCCAGTTTGAAAGCCTCTAAGCTGATGTTTGTGTCCTCTTGGCAGGGACTTCCCTACAGAATTGCACAAGGGAAGGTGTTCAGTGCTCACCCTGGGCTGCATCAGGCAGTACCAGACCTGGGCACACAAAACACGCTGCTCTGTGCCTCCTCCAGCCTTTGGATCCACAACACATGAAGAAGAAATATACCCATGTCAAAGGCAAGCAGGACAGAAGCAAGAGACAGGGAGTGAACATGAAAGGAGAGAAGATTGAGACCTGATTGAAGGGCTGGAACGCTTGTTCACAAGAAAAGTCTGGAATACAAAATGAGAAGGGAAGTATATGTTGAGATAGAGGGAACAGGGGAAAAGTGAGCCCTTGTGAGGAGAGATAAAAGACCTGATGGGAAGACAGACATTCTCTTGTCCAAGACAATATCAATTCTCTCAATTTTCAAATTATAAAGAAAAGGAGTGAGTAAAATTATATAGGATTTTTTTCTTTCCATGTGGTGGCAAGTAATAAGTGAAACAAACCAAGACATTCTTGACAAAAAATATAGCATTGATAGTGGCCTGATTGTTGATAAACATTGAAGTTGATGGTATCTCATTGTTTGAGAGGAGCTGTTTTGCTAGACCCTGTCAACTGTAACTGCTTTGATACTAGCAATCTAAAACAGAAATAGTAAGAGCAGATACTGCTCTTTTAAGCAGTCCAGATACATGCTCCAGCCTTGACCTGGAGAAATTGCCTGAAGGAATGAAAGGAGCCCAAGTTCCCAGACAACAGACTATAAAAAAGGGAAATCAACTTGTGTCAGATGTTATCTAGAGACCTCTAAGAAATGAGGCTTTGAATCGTTCTTCTGGCATGAAATAATAACAAATTGCAATCATCATGGTTTTGATATGGATCTGAATTGTCAAAAGCATTAGCCCACTCTTCCCTAACCACAGCCTCCTGAAAGACAAGTATTTAGAAAGGAAAGGGGCAGAGATGGAAAAATTCAGTTGCTAGATTTGAGAACACATTTAAACTAAGACAATATCCAGTTGGATCATCTCATTTCTGGTGCAGGTAGGCACTCTTAGGATGCTCAACACCCTAAAAATAATAAGATCATCCACTGCACTTAACATACTGACAGCAACCTTCTGACTAGAATTATCTTAACATTTCTGAGCAAGCACACTGCACAGGGAAGATTTTTCTACACTTTGGAATTTTCTTCAGCTGAGGGAAATCAGATTATTTGACTTCTTCATTAAAAAGTATTTTAATGCACATGTTTTGATAAAATCTTCCCCTTGGTGTAATTTTGTTCTATTATAAAGGCATCATAATAACTAGCCACTGAATACAAGAGAAAGTTGAGTTTGTCTCATTTATTCTATGCTTGTATTCCTTGCTAGATAAAGCAGAGTCATAAAATCTTCATTGCCTTGTGAAAGATTTAGATTTGTGCCAGTCTTCTGTGGTCTTATCCTCATGTGAAGCTCGCCAAGGACAGCAGACATTCTGCTGGTTCATGTCCCATATTGGAATGGCTTTGCCTTGTCAAAAGGAACTTTATTATATATTTTGTGGCCTCAATCCATCAGCACAAATGCCACATCAAGTCAGGGATGATCAGGAAAAGCTCCAATCATACTCAGTAAACAAACTTCACTGCTGCTATTCCCAAGAGAAAATTGTATTTAGTCAGCCTGACATAGACACAATAAATATCATAATGTTATGGACTGATGCTTATAAAAAGCTGGCAACTGTTCTTGGTGACCCAGAGAACCCAACATCTGTAAAGAAAAACAGATGAACACAATCCTAGGAAAAAAAAGGGAGGGAAAAAGCCAGTACTTCCAAATGTGGTGGAGAGGAATGTTCATTTCTCTAGACAAGATACCAAAATGCTGCTGGTGCAAGCCATGAATGTTCATGATGATTTCACTATATTGATGCATTTTAAGAACAAGAAGCACAACGTGGGGAAAAGCCTTCTGCAACTGTGCACACAAGTCAAGAAACAATCTGACTCAAGCAGCGTACAAAGTAGATCTGACAAGGCTGTCTGAAACCTGTGCCTTTGTGTTGGTGTCAACTCAAAACCCATGTTTTTGCCAGACTGGTTACTGACAGTAATGGTTTGCCCCTGCCAGTACAAAAGAGCTCTTGAGAAAGTATTTTATTAAAGGAATATAATTTCTGCTGTTCCAGATGTGTGCCATAGAAAACAATAAAATTCAAAAGAAAACAAAAGTAGCTATTTGACAGAAAAATGCTTTCAGGCAGGAGCAACACTACTTAACAAATACGGTACATGAGTTTTAAATTAAAAGCTCTGCAAAGTGCTTCACACTGGTGTCATACAGTGCAGCCCTCACTGTATCCCTGTGCAATGTCGTTCAGTGCTTTTCTCAACCACTGAAGAGAATTCCAACTGCCACCTCTGCCACTGCAGCAAGTACTAGAATCTAAATAATTTCTAAGCTTTCATTCAATTTCCCAGGTGGGAATTTATTGAGGATTAACTTCCAAGTTCTTTTTGAGTAAGTCTTGGATTTCTTTTTAATATGCAGAAACAAATTCTAAGTTAGAGGTCAAGTTTGTCAGAGTTCTCTTTCGTCTTTGTTGAGTGAAAAACACCTGATTTACCAGCATTTGAGAATATCAGGCACCATTTTTGATGAGGCAGCAATATAGCCAGTGTTCTTTTAAGTGATGGTGCAAAGCTGCTCTACTGGACTTGAACCCTAGGGTGCAAGTCATGCAACACAGAACTGAGAGAACTTAAGATAGCCAAGAACCTGACTCAGAATGCAGAATCAACTTCATTACCACTACACTAACAATTTCTAGCAGCTGGACAGGTCACGGACACGATTTTTGAAGTCTTGCAAAGTTATCAGTACCTAGTTAATATTTTCTCTCTGAAATTGATGGGAGGAATATTACCTTGTAAATCTTCTACAGTACTTCCTGCAGCAGGGTAGATTTGCCTTGGATAAGAAGGATATTCTTAAGCATTAGCAAGGAAAGCCCCAAGGAAATTGCATTCAATGACAAAACCATGCTCCAAAGTGGGACAGCCGCAGAGGAGGTTGCACAAAACTCAGGAGGATTTTAAGGTCAAAAATAAATAGGAGATACAGAAAGCAATTATACCGCAGGCTCGTTATAAAACTTTGCCAACAGCAGAATGACAGAGCTTAGCTTGTGGGGAGTGGAATAATAACTAGAAACAAGGCTGGCAATATTAATTGCCTAGTCTCTGGAAACAAATGTTGGAAGCATTTGGCTGTGGGAAGGCATACTCGGATGTAGCAAAGGATCCTAAACAGATTGTTGCAATTCCACATAGCAGAAAGGACACCTAAATGAAGAGAAGAAGGATGACATAATGAACTGTTTGCATACGCTTGGAAAGATGAAGTTAGGTGATGTATGCATGTGTGGCAGGTGGTTTGCTTGTTTTGTTTTACAAAAACTGAATTCATCCTGGCATGTCCACATTGATAGGAAGTGGAACATGGACTAGCAACAACATGGGGCTGTGAAGATTAGTTTGGGATGACGTTTAAAAATTGAAGTAGAAGGCTTTGTGTAGAGAAAAATACATGAGATCCATAAAACAAAGGAAACAAGTGAAAGTAATGAGAGAAAAATGTAATGAGGGGAAAAAAAAGCCAACTCATACTTTGGAAAGTGAGACTAGCATAACAAGAGAAGAGGAGCTTGTAAATAATTCTAAAGGACACAAGGTATAAAAGTTTAAGATGATAGATTTTTGTGTCCAGGATTTGGACAGTATAGAAGCTGGATTAGATTTCTCAGAGTGGTCTGAGGAAATTGTTTCAGCCCCATAAGAAATATTTTATATTAAGGAATCCTTGGTTTCAAAAGAACAAATATCCAAGCCAGGTGAATTAAGGATGCCTCAATTCTGTCACTGTGGTCAGTTTGGCATCATTTCCACAGATTTGGATGTGCCAGTCTCTGGGGTTTCATACACAGAAGCAGCTCCCAGAGCCTAAGGAGATCACCAACAGGTGCTGTGTTTATTTGGGAAGCCATAACAATCCTTTTGCAAAAGCACACCGGGCATCCACCTCACCACCCTTCAAAGGAAGGGTGATCAGACATTGGAATGGACTGCCCAGGGTGGAGTCACCATCCTTTGAGGTGTTCAAGAAAAGACTGAAAGTGGCACTTAGTACCATGATCTAGTTAACATGGTGGTGTTCAGTCACAGGTTGAACTCGATCTCAGAGGTCTTTTCCAACATTGTTTCTGTGATTTAGTGTGAACTGAAAACAAAATAGCAATGAACTCCTCAAGGTGCCGTAACCACCAGAGCTAAAGCTTTCTTCAGGTCTAGACTTGAGATACTGAAAGAACCAAGGGTTTGTTAGGTGGAGATGAAAAACTTTTTTGAAATACAAGCATTTGCTATGTAAGGGACTCATTTTCCATAGGTATCAAGTACATTATCATTTGAAAAGGGAAGAGAGGAAAGAGACACCAACTTTTTCCTTCCCCTCTTTCTTTGCACTTAGTTTCACAGACTGAAAGGGACTAAAAGTTGGCTAGTGGATAATAGCACAGAAAAAGTTTAAGTGCTAATTTTCTGTCTAGAACAAGTGAAGTTTCCTCTCTAAAATTATGGATTAATTGTGCCTGGCCACCAAGGTGGGAGAGCTTAGTTTCTAACGAATTCATAAATCCAAATTATTTTTCTGGATTACTTGAATTTCTCAAATGCATAGTTTAGGCTGAATCAAGCAAATTCATATTCACTAATCTGAGAACGGTACTTTTAAGGTTAAAGGGCTGCAAGAAAGTAAATTCCTTCTACTAAGCCCATAGTCTCTAGGACAGGCTACTGAAGCTATTGGAAATAAAGAAAGAAATAAGAAAGCAAGAAAAGGAACAACACTAGTACAAGAAATAACCTTCAGATTTCAAGCCCCAAGGTCAAATGTGACAGATGCTAGTGATTCCTTCATACATTTTTCTTGACATCTATCAATGCAATCAATCTCAAGTGAAGCTGCAGATGCCAGAAAGGGAATAGCCTATCATGATTTGTAGTAACCTTCAAAGCCAGGTAAACTTTCTCTGTTGGAAACACTCTGTGCACAAACACACACGCATCTACTAAAGAAATGGCTAAATGAAGTAGCCCTGCTCAGGCATGCATGTTTAGATTTCAAGCTTTATTCAAGAAACACCTTAAACCTCACATATTTACACAAAAGTTTTCAGATAAATCTCAAGTTTGTTTAAGACTCTAGACTAAGTCTAAAGGTCCTACTCACAGCTCAAAGATCACATATGGCTTGCAATTCAATTTATGTGGTTTGTATAGTTACGCTGCAGTCAAAAGATGTGTAGTTCAGCTCCAGCAATTCTATGCAGGGATTCTACAGTCCACATGCCCTAAGTGTGGGGTGACAGAACAGATCGTGTTGAAGTGTCAGTGCCACAACCTCAACCTCCCTCTACCTCTGAAGAGTTGCAAGGATTTGTAGGAAGAGACAAAGTCCCACTGACATAAGGCAATTATGATCTAAGAATATACAGGAAAACATCTTAGAAAACCACCCTGTTCTCTCCTATAGTGAAAAAGCAGCAACACAATAAAACATGCAGTGTGCCCAGATGATGCAGGGAACATGGGACAGATGTCAGATGTGAACTCAATCCAGTAGTTCAATTCTTATCTTTTGAGTCTATATGTGAACAGGGGTAACATCCTGATGTTCCTGCTGAAGTAGACAATCTGAGGATCTTCCCCACCTCCCATCTCCAGGGAATCCTTATAAGACCTTCAGTAAGGTGAACAGTATCAACATCCACTTGTTACATTACTTTTCCAGGCAAAATGAGATTAGTGATGAGGGAGGTCTACAATAAAAGACCAAATTGGACATACAGTGTAATTTGCTATGGGCTTAAAAAAAGTTTGGTTTGATATAGAATATATAATACTGCAACTCACCATTAATATTGCAAGTATGGATGTAAAATAATACTGGTAATTAAAACGAACCATGATGTTGTCCTTGCCCAACTCTACTTTCTCCAAAATACACAGATCTAAAGAAATAAAAATGAATCCCTTACTACAAACTCTGACCTTGTTGACAAGTTTTCCTTTGTGTTTTCTGCACTCTACTAAGCACATTTACAATCTTACTTTCCTTATAATTATAAATTTAACACTTGGAAAAGCAAATGAGAGGTGAAATTAAATCAGTAGCCACAGTGACAGTCTGACAAACACACAGAACTCAGCATTAAAATTGTGGAAGCAACTCTGCTTTCCTAAATAACCAATATGTTCCATAAACATATTTGCTGCCTTCTCACCTCCAGAAACAGAAAATAGGAAAACCACTAAATAGCAACAAGAAAGGATTGTATACAGAACCATGGGAAGAGAAAATTGGCAAAAAACAGTACCCACATCTAGTGGCATTTGAGATAAATCAGAGAGTGCTGTGCTCCATGGCAGGAATTATAACAACTCTTTTGCCATTACAAAGGATCAATAGCACTGCACTGGTTCTCTCCCTGTATCATGTACAGATGTTTGTAAAACCCAACAGAATTGCAAAATATGTCAGAAGAGACTAACCATATCAAAACCACATCAAGAGAGTCAGATAATCTAGAAACACTATCATGCAACAAATCTAACACAGCAATGTGTTGTTCCCCATAGAGGAGTCCTACTGATCACTTAGGAACTAAATTACAGAGGGCCTAACCAAAGGTGTTCTAAAACCCATAGACTAAATGCAGAGCAAGATCTTTCTGCTTTTAAAAACAATAATAAAAAAGGGTATATAATTCTGTTAAACTGACAAAAAAGGACATAGTTACCTTTGGAGTGATAAGCATTGTTGTAAATATTATGTATAAAAGTTATGATCATATTTGGCAGAGTTTCTGTATAACACAAAACAAGTATCCCTTTGCCAGCCTCTGGTGTTTTTCATCACTCAGCAACCATTTGCAGCCATCACTTCTGCCATACTCTTCCTGATGTCTGTCCCATCTGCCCCACCCTACTGCAATGTGATGAATCTTAAGTTAGCCAGCTTTCTTCCTGAATGCAATGGATCAGCTGCACTGAAATGTATCAAGGAAGAAAATAAAAATATGTGTGTCTTCCACACAACAATTTCTGTAATGACTCTGGCTCAGTATGGAGCTGGTACAGCTTTAGTCCACAGGTTTGGGCTATTTTTTTCTAGAGAATGAGACCAGAAGAGCAAACAGAACAGCACTAGTCCTGTTTTGTGTCTTTATGCATAATTACACCTGGTAATTTACCCACAAAGACAACACGGATGAACACTGGTAAACACTGGTAACAAATAAGTATTGGGTGCTATGCCATCTCTACCTAGTACAATTTCATAGCTTTACATATATTCTACTTAAAATCAGCTTCAAGTGCTGTCAAACGAAACCTTTGCTTGCTTGATTTCATGCTGAATGAAATAATAATACCTGACAGCATCTACTTTTTTCTCTTGTAAATCTAAGTGAACTGTGAAGACCTTGTAAGATCTTAATGTATGTAATTCAGGTTATACAGTTTAAAAAGAATGAAAGAGAAAAAAATGAAGAGAAAAAGTGTAAAGAAGATACTGACACTGTGTAGTTCAAGATATGAGAAAATCCACCTTGGGATTAACTTATTGTCTTATCGCCCTTCAGGTGCATTTGTTTCAATAAAACATACTCTTCTTACTACAGCCTTGATTTTAAGCAATAGCATGGACTCACTACTGCAGATACAAATCACTGGGAACTACACACACTTTACACCTCTTGTTTGCAAAAACAATACATAAAGCATATGGACTCAAAGAAGTGTCACCTGTGAAACTTTAAAGTGCTTTATTTCTAGCACAGACTCATTGAGGAATTCAATTACCTTGTGCCTTAAGCTAAATTTTAGAAATTATTCAGTTTTAGCTTGGTCAAAGATTTTGTTATAAAACAGTACAATACAAAATGAAATATCAAACAGAACAGAGTTCCACTGTAGGATTGCTAGTTCTTTTAAGAACTATATTGAATTATTCCTGACTTTCTATTTCTAGATTCCTATTTAAAGAAGAGAAGATTTTTACCTAAGTGAGACTGACATTTTGTTATCAAAGCGGGAATAATGACTATTATTTCTTCAAACAAAGAGCAGAGGAGCACTCAGATTCTGGAATGAAGATTCAGGGCAAATGGTGCCAAACAGCTACCCTATCATCTGTGGCTAGTTACTTAACTATCCCCTTGTGACATTTATGTGGGCACAGTATCAGAGTTTTTCTGCCTTGCTGAGCTGGGGGAAGAGCTACTGCCTCTCACAGTGAAGGGACAGGACCAGAGGAGGGGGAAAAAACCCAGCTGGTTGCTCCAACAGCAAATTTTTACAGTGAGGGAATACCAAGGAGCCACACATACAAAGCCATGAAAGCCACAGGCACATCCTTACCACCCTACACACCACAGAGATGCTGCTGGAGAGCAAGCTGCACTTCTGGCAAGCATAAGGGACAGCCAACCTATAACCAAAACCACCTTCTGTAAAAGCACAAACCCTTTATTCCTGTGGTGACAATCTCCATCTGCAACACACAGCTGAGTAGTCCATGTTATCTCCAGCAGATGGCAAAGGTAGGAATGTGTTCTTGTACTTAAACCGATCTTTTCCTTCCCTTCAACGCTCCTTATGTTTGGCACTTGCCTGTGCTCCTGGTGAGTTCTGCCCACCCACAGATCCAAGCTGGAGCTCCTCCATGCAGCAGACCAAAGCATTTTACACACAGCAATATTCCCTGTGAGTGCCAAGGAGCAGTGGCAGTGCCAACACAGGAGGCACTTTGCACAAAGCATGTTTATTAGCTGTGACATAGAGCACAGCATTTGCAAAGAGCTAAGGAAGAAGACAGCTGCTGTAGCTCCTCTAATTACCTCTCCCCAGACACCAACAGCAATTTACAATTTGGATGATGTTGCTGGAACTAAATATGATCTAGATCCACACACAAGCTCTCCTCCTCACTTTTATAGGCCATGTGTTATATGAGAATTACAACTATTCAAACTGTTTCTATGAGTTAGGTTATCTCCTGCAAGGTTTTTTATTGTGCATTTCCTTTCGCTACTGGAAAATACAGAATTTGCTGTAGACAGTAATCAGATAATCACATCTTGTTATGAGCAACAGCAAGCAGAACTTGATATTAGAGACTCTCTATCAGGTTAAAACAAAGAACATTTGAGATGTTTGGTAAAAATTATGCTTCTTAACACATTTCACAACAAAGATAAAAAATAGAAATTAAAAACCCCCCAGTATATAGAGCAGGTAGAACATTAGCCTCACATCAATCCAAATTAAATTCTGAGTTACTCTGCTACTACAGCATCTTGAAATATTTACTGTGTTCAGCTCCTGCTGTTTTGCTGCTAGCAAAAATTTGAAAGAATACACAGCAAGTCTGACAAATAAAACATCATCAAGATTAATTGCACAAAAAGGATAAAACATTTCAAACAGTTGCATTCTTGAAAGATCAAAAGCTTTCCTCCTCTGCCAGTAGTTCTGTACTGCTTTATTGACAAAAGTTAAAATGTATGCAGACACATGACACTGCAAAGACTAAGCAGATATCCTAAGCCAAGTAGTTTACATGGGTAAAGTAGTAAACAGAAATCAGAAACAGCGAATTAGACAGAAAACTTTAAATTTAGGATGAGTATCCACACTATATCTGTACCTGCAAGCACTGAGAATAAATGTGATGTTGACTGAGATACTCAGTTATATGGGTCCAGAAGTTTGCTGACACATTCTGTAATAAAATAAACACTAATCTCCAGCTTCTATGATACTTTATACCCATGCAAGACAAACATCTACTCTGTGTGGTGTCCAGCTCCCCTTAGATGTGCAGCATGCATTTTGTGACTACACTGCTACACGATCGAGTGATTTTCCTCAATTCAAACTGAGTCAAATGAGAGGATGAGACTTACCCATGTTTCTCTGGACTCTCCACTGATAAGATTTCACTGCTGCTTTCGTCAATGGGATGGACACGAGCAATATATTCTCCAGTCTGCTGGTAAAACTTGTACACAGCCACTTGAACGACACATTGATCACTGCTGCTTCTCAGCCAAGGGCTCAGGATGATGGGACTCGGCCTCTCAGATGTGTTGAGAAACAGAAATGAACCTAGAACACAGGAGGCAACAAGGAAGCTTTAAAAATAAAAAAAAACCAAACCCAAAGCCTCTCAGAGTGCAGATGAATACTTGTCATTTTCATGCTGCCACTCATTCTGCAGCCCTTCCATACCTCGGAGTCAAAGATCATATTTGCCACTTAGTTTGGCAAGTTTGCCCATTTTGTATTAAACCTGTTAAGATTAAGGCAACATTTCAACTCATCTTTCAATGGCCCACAGTAAATTTTACATTCAGGTTTAACTCGCAGGAGAAAATGCCCAGGCAGGTGATTAAGGAGTTTGAGGTTTAGATTCTTGTCTGTAATCTCTCAGGTCTGGTCCAGACCCAAACATATTAGCCTTGGTTCAGGGGGATCCTGATTTGGCTGCTCTGATATATATATACACATATAGATAGATATATTTATCAATAATTATTTCCCTCATCCAAATAAAGAACAGAAATTCAATAGCTTTACTTTTGCTCTTCTATAAGCAGAAGAGTGCCACGTTTTTAAGTCTAATATTATAGACTCAGGACAAAGGCCTGACATAGTTTCATTTCTTCAGCAATTCATTCTAATGTATTAATTTTATATGCAGCTAATCCACATTAAACATTTCATTATTATCCAGTACATTGACTCCCTTGGCCTAATTCTATTTCAATACAATCGGAGGCTTATCCAGTGGGACAGCAGTAATGTATTTTCACCCCACTGCTGCTCATTTCAGGTAAGTCAAATGACTCCCTTTTGGCAGCTGACTAATTTACCAATTTGTCCACAGAGGAAGCACACTGGGGTCTGTAGCTGGTAAATGAAAGGGACCAACTCTTGAAACAAGAGTGTGATATTCCAAAAATTTTAGCAAGACTGGTCAGGTAATTAAATCTCATTGTCTTGATTACCTGGAGCATCCATTAATAAAGCCTGTCTGTTAATACTTAAAACATGCAGGACTGATGAAGAATTTAATTTCACTGAGAGAGAAATTAGGGCTCAACAGGGCTGTAATTTAAACCTATTTTTAAATGTGCATGAATTCTAGCCAGAGCAGCAACTTGGTTTTGAAAATGCCAAGGTTGAAGCTTCAGAGGAATGATCTTCCACACCATTGAGCATGGCTCAGATTATATCCAGGGTGTCTAAGAAATCCTGTTGAGGACCTACAAAAGAATCCTGCTTGCCTTCACCTCAGTGTCTAAGTGTGGACCACCAGCTGCAAACTGGCCACTCTGGATTCCTCTGGCAGTTCACCTCTTCCTACAATGGATCTGGTGAATTGTCCTTATTTGGTTGTTTCCTTTTCTCTCTACTGAACTGAGGGTCAAGAGCTCAGATTTGAATAGCTCACTGTCAGATGTTGGTTTAGAAGTGGGGAATTGCACTTGTGTTCACAGATGTCCCCTTTGAAAAAGTCTCATTTGGCAATTCATCTCAGGTCACATACAGGGCAATAATGGAAGAGCTAAAAATGAAACCTGGATTCCTGTCAACCACCATATTTTTCTCCCATACATACGTTTATCATAAGCAGCATTTTTGACGTATTTGTCAAAAACAGTGTTCTTGACATCCACACCATATTAATGACTTATCTAAAACTAGAAAACATCTATTCTGAAAGAAAAATGAAGAAATACATAAGGTACAGCCTGCTCATATGCCAAAGTTTGTAGACAGAGAAGAGTGAAATGCAGTCCCACCTTTTTTTCTTTAATAACCAGATTCCTTTATGTGAAATAATAGTCTTTAACAGATTTGTTTGATGAGTTTAAAGGAACTCTGTTTTTGTCACTTATATATACAGAGTACATTTGTTGGTCAGTAAAATAAAATAAATAAAGAAAAAAAAATCAAAACCCAGCCATGTGTGTCATCCTTCCATCTCTCCCTTCTGTTCCAAACAAAAGAGAATTACAGCAGTAAATCTTGCGACTTTAATTGTACCATCCCCATAAGGACAATGAAATCTCTGACATGAAAGGGAGCAAAGAAATTTTTGCTGGTGGCAGAAAGACACTAAGCGTTGCAATAATTGCTGATGGTAACTTGCCAGGTGCAAGAGCCATTTGCTCATCTTATGCCTTGCAACAGGGAGTCAGATTTTAAAAATAACAAACAAACAAAGCCAGCTCTCATTCCTTCTTTTCTTGCAGTGGTTCTAAATCAAGAGAGCTGCCAAGGGTAGTCCCTCTTATGCCCCGATTTAAGGTCACACTTGACACATCTTTGAAGGCCAGTAGTAGACAAGGGTAGCTGCTACAGCAAATTTGCAAGTTAAGTCATGAACCTCCTTTGTTTTGACTTTTCTATTTCTACTCTCTGTTTACAAGGCTCACACTTTGCAGTTGTAGATTATTACTCATCTCATGGCCAGTTCTACCTCCTAATTTGTATTGCTATAGGGAATACAATTTTGTGATGGTGGGGTTATTCCCTGGCACATATCCCACGATGCTGAGAGGAATAGCCCCACATTGCACTGCTGTGAAGCAGTACCTAGGAATTCACTATGAAGGATATGGCTATTACAGTGTGTCAGCCTCACCATCAATACAGTCTTGTCAGAAATGTCCTCCTAGTGCATACTTTTGGGGAGATCACCTACTTGGGCAAATACTAGAGCTATGACAGATAATATGTTTTTAAATGATATATTTTTTTAAAAAATACATATTTATATATATTATTTATTTTAAAATACATTTATTTATTTATTTTAACAAGAGATAACAAACAAAACTTTGTTGTTGTTTTGGAAAGCTCAACCATCTTATGGGTGACTTTCTTGTCTGCTGCAGTGTTCTCTTTTTGCTCTTACCGTCTTCTAGTTCTTAAGTGCCACATTTAGCTTTGGTCTTATGGGAACAGTCTCCAAAGGTGAAATGAGGGGTACTTGCTATGAAACCAGCACACAGACTTTCTTATACAGCAGAATTTGAAGATTCTGGGATTAAACTATGGTGCCCACAAAAAACTAATTAACATATTTGATGTAAGAAATTATACATTTTGAACAGAAATCCCTATGCTTCTCTCTTCCTTCAAAAGCACAACCTCTCAGTCACTGCTTGCTGCTGTTTCATGGTTTCATGCAATGGCCTCCCACAGGATCAATACGACCATTTCCAGGATCCTATTAGAGATGCTCCTTAGAAAGACAAAGATCACCTGAGGACTGATTCCACATCCATTCTGAGGGATACAGGAATATTCTAATTCACACCAATGGACTTTCTGAGCAAAATCAGAAGCTACATGTCCATTTGTATTTCCCTCCAATAGGAATCCATGTGGCATGCTTTGAGATCGTTGTACAGACCTGTAAGACTTGAAGGTTCCAGCTATAATTTCCTTGCATTTATCTTCTCCTATTGGCTTGCAGCTCTGATAAGACTCCTGAGATCCTCCTGGGTGAATGGACAGAAAAAGCACTGTATCTTCCACCAAACTCCTGCTGCTATTTAGGTATCAAAGGTGCTGCCAGTGTCAAGTGTCAAGCTCAGGACTCTGAAGGGTCTATTTATTTATCACAAATATCTTCACTGATGAGTCATTTCATGAGTCTTTCACTACAGGTTTTTAATTTGATTATGGTTGCACAGTGCAATGATGATATTAAAGAGATGCAGTTAAAATAATCACATTGTAACTAGATATACAGCCACAGACCCAGGCACTTAGCACTTCTGGGGTCCTGAGTTCATTCATCATCATCACACAGAACCATGGGTTTGCAGAGGGAACAACATTCAGCATTTTGCACCAAATACACTCATGTTTGCATTATATGACAGAAACTCTACTAGCTGATACTGCTCTGTGGTGTTTCAGAAACTGCTGGTCTAAATTCAAATACTTTATTTTCCACATTCCCTCTAAACACTCACAAATAGTGTGAGAAACCTATCAGTAATACTCAGCTTCTAATCATATTTTTTCCCCTGCCTTTTTAATAGCTGCAGTCATAATGCACTGGTGTTGCTCATCCTCATCTGTTATGCCTGAGAACATCTCCAGCAACTTGCTGTCACTTCAGACAAACACACGTGAAAAGATATCTATGCTTTAAGGACAGGAAGTTATTGCAGTTGACATAAAGTGAATATTACAAGACAAATTAATATATCCTGCATGAAAAATTGCTGTTGATCCTTTGGAAACTTGTTTACAACATTTTTAACATTCATGGCACACAAAGGGAAGGATGGTTTATCAATTTAGTAGCAAGATGTTTTTGAGGTGATGAAGACAGCTTCAAGTTGTGCTGGTAAGGGCTAATGAGGTAACAGATTATTTGTAAATAAGAAAACTGATGCTAATGTACTATGCATGTACAGATACGCTATGAAAAAATCTCCTGCCCCAAAGAGTTTTCAAATGAAGGAGTATAAACTGGTATAAGCCTACAACTTAAAACCACATCAGCAACAAAGCCCATTCCCACAATCTCTGGCTCAATATCCTTATCTAACATGGAGGCACAAAACACCTGAAACTCATGCCAGTGAATGCTGAGGCAACTCAGAGGTGTTCAAAAGACAGAGACATTCCTTAGCCCTAAGAACTAGGTAAACTTAGAATCCCCTTTTAAATCTGGTCATCTGACAGCTACCCAACACCTTAGAATGCACCCTGCTAACTGTTCATATCCTAAATCCTCATTATTAAGTCTCAGAGTAACAACACAGACAGAGCCACATCAGGTTCTTCTGCTCAACAACCTCTTGATGCTCAGTAAGGTCAGTGCAACCCTGTTGCATCCTTCGACTTTTCCAAGTCAGCAGTCTAGGAAAGACAGCTGCAGCTCAAAAAGGCAGCATCCTGACAAGTTATATTGGGAAACAGGGTTCCCCAGGAAAGAGTTCACTGCAGCAAACAGCAACCAGCTCTTCTTGGACAAATACATGGAGCGGGACCTTGACAGGCTGGAGATTTTGGAGAAGAGAAACCTAGCGATGTTCAACAAGGGCAAGCATAAGATGCTGCACTTGGGGAGTTACAACTCCAAGTACTAGTACAGATTGGGTGCTGACCTACTAGAGAGCAGCTCTGTTTGGTATTCCGATGGATGACAAGTTAACCATGAGCTGGCAGTGTGGCCTTGCAGCCAGAAGGGCCAATAGTATCCTGAGGTGCCTCGGGAACAGTATGGCCAGCAGGTCAAGGGACGTGATCCTCCCTGTCTACTCAGCTCTAGTGAGGCACATCTGGAGTGCTGTGTCCAGTTCGGGCTCCTCAGGACAAGAGAGACAAAGAGTTATTGGAGAGGGTCCAGCAGAAGCCACAGAGATGATGAGGGGTCTGGAGCATCTCTCTCATGAGGAGAGACCGTGGGAGCTGGGCCTGTTTAGTCTGGAGAAAAAACAACTGAGAGGGGAACTCACTAATGCATAAAAATATCTCAAAGGTGGGTGTCAAGAGGATGGTGCCAGACCCTTTTCAGTGGTGCCCAGCCATGGCAGGGGAGCTATGGCCATAACCGAAACACAAGAAGTTCCACCTCAACATAAGGAAGAATTTTTTTACATTGAGGGTGACAGAGCACTGGAACAGGCTGCCCAAGGAGGTCATGGAGTCTCCCTCTCTGGAGACATTCCCATCTGGACGCATTCCTCTGTCACCTGCTCCAAGTGACCCTACCTTGGCAGTGGCTTGGACTAGGTCTCCAAGGGTCCCTTACATTCCTAACAATTCTGTGATTCTGTGAAAAGCAAGGCTCAAAATACAGCTAGGCTGAGTTAATCTGATCACAGTTATAAAGCAGCAATTTAACAATCCTTTGCAAAACTGATAGATTGTTATTCTGAACATAAACTCTATCTTCCTACTAAAAGGATTTTATTACCTTTCCCATACAAGTTCAATACTCTACCAGATTAAATTAGAGCTGTAAAAACTATTAACAGTCAACGTCTGTTGGGGACTGTACAGTAGAAAAAATTATTTAAATCAAGTTTTACAGTCTTTAGAGATGCTGACTGGAGAGAATGTTTCTACTAGTATCACAAAACATCCTACAGAGCTGGCCTTTGGATTCTTCATTTCACACTTAACTTTCAAATTAACTATTCAAGCAAAACTCTCATAGCAGGAACACAGTAGTTGTTAACAGCCACTAAAAAACTGGGCACTACCTGAGTGACAACATTAAAAAAAGATACTGTTATACTTTTTCTAGGCTTATTTATATGGATTTTCTAATTGCCTCATCAAGGCTCCAAAATGTGCTGAATGTGAAGAATGTGAATAGTCTCCAGTGCTGAATGCAATGTGACTGCATAAGCACCAGAAGATTTGCAACATGCTATACTTGCATCTGACTTAAAATTCATGAAGGTAACAGCCTTTGAATTATTACAATTCTTAACAATCTAATTATGGTAATTGGATGATATCTTACTCTTTGGAAGTCGATCAGAGTTCTTGCTATTAGCTTAAATAGAACCAGGATTTCATTTCTAATACCTAGCAGGAATATGAGCACGTTTCTCAAGATGATGCAAGAGCAATTCAGAAACACTAATGAATTCATACTAACTCTTGTGGGCATGTAATACATTTTACAAATGGACAGGTTAAGGCAGACATTAAACAACTGCAAACAGCGTGTGGCCAAGATTGGTATCAGAGCAGAGATCTGCAAGTCAAAGCTCTTTAAAATTACCCACTATTCAAGTATTTTTCATTTCCCAAGTATGAGGGGAAGACCAATAATCCATCAAAGCAAAATAAAGTAAAATGTTGTCCTCTCACTAAAGCATCTAGCAAATTTGATTTGCCCCATATGATTTGTCTTAAATTCAAAGGTTTCAATCGTAAAAACACTTGTCCCTCAAACAACCAGTATTCACTGTGATCCTTGGGAACTGCAGCAATGCTATAGAAATATAAGTTAAAGTTAGGAAAGACAGGAGTTGCTCCTTTTCTCACACTCTAGCCTTAGAAATTTTCTTTATTATTTTACCTGTTCTCTGGGAGGCAACCTTGAAGCCTAACACACAGAGAGAGGAGTCTCCTAGCAGTGACCTTCACACAGCTCTTTCACAGATTTCCCCCGTCACTTCCCTCAACTCAGGTGCACTGCGTGAGCTGAAGTCCAAATGAATGATAAAACTTTACTACTATTTATCAGTTTAAATTCCAATAATACCCAGAATATCCATACGGAAAGCTGATCTCACCACACTACTCTTTAGAAAGACAACAATAAAAGACGTTTTTCTCACAAAGCAGTTTACAACCAGTTTTTCAAAAGCAAAAAGTCAGATGGAAGAAGAAAACAATTAAAAGCTCCAGGTATTGCCTTTTGTAACAGGAGCTAGAGCCAGATGCTGTTACAGCCCAGTTCCTAAATGACTCAGCAGCGTTTGCTCCCAGCTAAAAAGCACTGAACTGAAAAAAGTAGCTAGTTAATTAAAAACTTAAAATTCAATGCTGAAATTAAAATCTTTCCTAGAGAATGACAGAAAAGTCTTTAAATAATTCAGGCTTGCACAGCTGATTAACCAATATGCATCTTCTCTTTTGCTGCTGACAGAGGCGAATGGCAAGTTACTTTTGAGATGCCTGTTCTGAGACTAGAGGACAGGAGAATTTTCTGTCACCATAAGCAAGACAGACCTAAGGGGAAAGCTAAGAGGAAGCTGGTTCTGTCAGTAAAAAGAGAGGCAAAATGCCTGTTCAGTAGCTCAGTGTGTGCACTAGTTAAGGGGAGGGTGTGAAAGGAAGTCTAATGCTGCGTCTCTAGTTGCTGTTTTGCCCTCGAGTGTGCTTATTCCATTACACTTGGGAGGTTAGAAGCTTAAAAATTAAGAAGTTCAGCAAAACTCTGACGCACGAGTACCTGAATAGAAACGTGCCTGGAACAGAATTGCAGCAACTCACAGTTTAGTAACATCAGACACCACATTAAACAAGTAGTAAGTGCTGCAAGATATTCCACTGAAGAACTGGAAAAGCCACAAGAGAAGGCACATCATTAAATCTATTTGGTGTAGCTCTCCTCCTTTTTCATTCTGAGCTAGGATTAAACTCATCACATCGAGGCTGCCATTATGTCACCTTTAAGTGCACAAGGGTCATAACTCAGACCATTGGAGAATCATGAAATTGGTCTATAGATAACATAAATAAGATTAAAATACACCATCTCCTCAAGATTTATGTCTCGTACATTTTAATCTGTTGCTGCCAGCCTCTCCTCTACACACACACATATACATCCATGCACACAGTACCAAGAGACTATCAGCTGGCCAACTGTCCCCATAAATAGTGTGAAATGTGATGATCCTATCCAGAGCTTGTTGAATGCCTGACAGCACAAAGTACCAAGTCCCTGCTCATCCTGAGGCTCAGCCATCCTTTCTCCATTTCTAGTCTCCATGCCACTTCCTGCCTTTTAGTAACTCAGGCATCAGTTCTGCATGCCAACTTTGTTTGGCAGACCTCTTTCCATTCATCTTTTAGCTCTAGAGCTTCCTCATGTTTTCTGTACTTTCCTAAGTCATCATTGCAGGGGTAAAAAGGGAGGAGAGTGCCTTGGCACACTAGTTAGAGGATGGAAAGAAATGCAGATGGCAGAAACCTTTGAAGGACCCTCTACTGTGAAAACTGCACTATCTGCTGGTTTTCTTTCTGCTGATTCAAAAAAAACACTTAACATTCATGTATAAGAAAATAGCAAGCTTCACCCCCACACCAGTTGTCAATGAGCAGACAAGTGAGAGAACAATGATCTTTTCCCCTAGGTCTCACAATGGGTTAGAGCTTCTCTGAATGTTGATCCACACACTGTAAAATGCTGAAGCAATCAATGACAGAAGAGGATGCCATGAGCTTACATATACTGGCTGTTCCCTGAACCTTCAAATCACTTAGAAAATGTGTTCTCCAACAACACAATTAAACTTCACACTTAGATAGCATTTTATAAATTCAAAATATTGCAGAAACATTAAAAGATTAAACCTCAGGATGCTAAATATCTGTTTTTCAAATTGGAAAAGACAGTACAAATGTGAGAGGCTTGCCTCTTTAATGCGGTAAAATCAGGCATCACAGAGAATTAGTAGTTTGAACTGCTCAAGTGTCAGCAATCTTATTTATGATGGCAACATTTATTTGAAAGAGCTGGTTTAATATGCCTCTTGCAGTTAGCTCTTTAATTAAAATTCTACCTAATCTGCCTTTATTGTGAAATAAAGCAGATTCTCCTTTCTGTTCTAGAGACAGTGACACAGGTGAAGGAAGGACGAGGGTTCAGATGAAGAGTACATGTCCTGGTGCAATCAGATCTCAAGAGGTGGCACTCCAGCTGTCTGGTCTCGGTGCTGACCTCTCAGGGGCCCTCCAGCACAAGGAAGCAAACAGCCTGTCCACCTCTGTCACTGCTTTAAAATGAGATCACTGAACCACAGGAACTAGAAGGTGCCTCCACAGGTCTCTGTTCAATGTCCTGCTCTGAGCAAAACCACTGCCAACACTAGATAAGGACAGCTACAACTTTGTTCAGCCAAGTCTCAAAAGCCTCCAGGCAGACTTGACAGTTTCTCGGGGTAACCTGTTCCAGCACTGCACTCCATACTGGTGAAAACATCTCCCATGAAGCAAACAGCAAGCTATTACCACTGCTTCTTGTATTGTCTGCTTTGGCTGGGAAGTATTTGGTTCTGCCTTCTTTGTATCTCTCCACTGGGCAATTGCGAGCCACCTCTAGCTCACCTCTCGGACACCTCTTTCCAGCCTAGCAAGCCCAACTCTCCCTACCTCTCCAAGGGGATACATCCCGTGGGCCCCTGAACACACAGGCAGTCCCACTGGGATCTGACAGTTTCCCCACATCCCCCTTGACCTGTGAAGAGGAGACACGGCTGGACATAACAACTCAGGTGTTGCCTCACACCACCAGCAAGTGGTCCAGAATAAACAGCTTCTCTCAATGCTGTCCGTCCTCCTCCTTCCTTATTTTGGAATTTTGGAATATTGGAATATTCCTCCTTCCTTATAGGCTGTCTACACTATTTGTTACGGGTTGGGTCCTCCACAATTGGCAGGACTACTCAAGGCCACCTCTTCCCAAACTGGGAGGATGCTGCACCAGCAGATCCTGGTCCAAGAGCAGAGCTTGTGGGTCCACAAGTCTCCTCAGCCCAATCCTCAAGTTTACCAAGGTCCCTCTGGAGCAAAGTTCTGCCATCCACTACATCAGTCAAGTCCCCTCTCAGTTCATCTGGATCATCTACAGATTTGACCAGTCTACTGTCTAGGTCATGGATGATAATACTGAGCACTACCAGCTCCAGTACTGGTTCCTGGGGTCAGCTCTGCTCAGTGCTGGGTGCCACTGGGCATGAAGCCACCAAGTTTTATTGGCCTCTGAGCCCTCTGTCCAGCCCCCAGCCTGCCCACTAGGGTGCTCACTCACCCAGACCTACTCAGCTCTCCATGAGAATACTGGGGATGATGATGCTTAAAGCCTTCCTAAAGTCAAGATGAAGTATACCCATTGTTTCTTGTTTGGTCACACACCCAGTCATTTGACACGGAAGGACATAAGACTGGTGAACAATGATTTGTCCTTGGAAAATCCATGCTAAGTGTTCCCAATTATTTTCTTGTCCTCTACCTGTTTGGGAATGGAGTCCAAGAGGACAGACTTTATATTCTTTCTAAGACATGATATCAGGCAGACCAGCCTGCAGTTCTCCAACTCCTCCATCTTGCCCTCCTTAGAAATGAACACAGTACTAATCTTTTCTAGTTGTCAAGGACCTCCTTCAATTGCAATGATTTATCATTGATTTTACATACAGCATCTTTGGTTCTACCCAGTTCCAAGGACTTTAAAGCATCTAACTCCTCTAAATAGTACCCAACTTTGTGCTCTAACAGTTCTTGTTGCCCTTTCCTTGAACCCATTCTGTTACATGCCAAGGTTTGTGGGGTGTCTTAACCTGCAAATGCAAAGAAACTCACCTTCCCAGTACCATCTGTCAATAAAATTGCTTTAACATGTACCAAGGAAGAGTAACAGATCATTTTAAACACTTTTTGTTTTTTTACCACAGGGCCTAGGAGACTCATTGAGGTCCAGATCTCTTTACAGAGAATACCTTAGAACGTCACTGCACCAAGAGTACAAGGGAATGAGTGAAAAGACAACTGGCAGCAACAAACAGACAGACAGTGACAATACCACATGAGGAAACCAAGAAGAGCTTCAGTTATGTCAACACTGACAATTAAATCACATGTATCTCAAAATATTTTTGCTACATTACAAAACCATAATTTCTGTGTCTTTTCAATTTGCTTTTCTTGCTGTGATTGCACTGCAATTCACTTAGAAATTATATTTCTGCTGAGGAAGAGCCACTTTTTCTTCACCTATTCTGCAAACTGCCTATCATGCTTTTGGGCTCTGAACATGGTGAACTGACTGAAATAATAAGGACACATCTTTTTCCAGCAGTGAAAAAGCTCCACTCTTCATGCAAGCAAATACCCATGGGGCTTCAGTGTGGGTTTCACATGAGTACAAATTGTAGAAGTTCAAGCTCTCAATGAACATTATGGATGAAAGACTGTACAGCTCTTTTGCTCTAAAAACAAAAAGCACAGCCACAGGGGATCTGCCCACTGAATAGGGCATGCCAGTCATCTCACATGTTGTAATCCTACCTTCAGCATACCTTTTAAATAAATTCTATTTCTCAAGAGATAAATGTTTATCTTTAAAAATAACAAATGTGGACAGCATAAAGCTTAGCTATAATGGAGAAATGTTACATGGAATTCAATTAAACAGCACTATTATGTGTCACAGGAGTTTTCTTCTTCCAAAAAGAGCACAAACACCTCTGAAATGTCATCACAGCCCTAACCAAGTATTTCTGCCTCAAAAATCAAACTGAGGAAGTCACATACATTATTGTCAGGGGAAAGGCAGGTGGAGGTGTAATCTGCAAAGACGTACAAGGCTCTTCTGACCAACTACATTCACTTTTCAGTCTTACTGAGACTATCAAACGAGAGAAAAAATATCGAGTAGTCAGAATTATCATTCTGTTGGCATCCTGAACAAATTACCTTTAGCTCTCTGACATTCTAATTTTCTAGAAACAGGCTTAGTTATGCAAAAAAGGTTATGACTTGTGTATTTATCTTGGTTACAATTATTCCATCCTCTTTTCACTTCCCTAAGATATAGCATAAATGAGAAATTCCATTTTACTCTGGATTTTTGTTAGCTGTAGACTGAAAGAACTACTGTCTTATTAAAAGACTATCTCCCTACCCTAGTTTTAGCCTGGAGATAATAGAACAAGGAATGGATGGCAAGGTGAATTTGAAATGGATTGTGGCTCATAACATGGATTTTATACAGCCCAAAATGACACTCAAGTTTAGAAGCAGGCTCTGCCTAACAGTGATTCTAGCTGATGGTTTCAGTGAGTCCACATCACAAAGACCATTATAGGTACTATAGCGAGACATTCTGGTGGCAAGCTGGTGTAAATGAAGCTTGTGTCGTTCCTGTACTGCAGACACACAGTGGATTTTGACCTCAGTGCTGTCTTATTCCATCTGCATTAAACCCTAAGTGCCTCCCAGTGCTTACTCCTATGGAGCAAAACCACAGTGAATGTTACCTCTGAAATAAACAGGTACATCAAACAGAATTTGCAAGAGGTATAGAAGTGATTCAGGAATCCAAAGATGTCTGGAACATGAGTGGGGACAGCTTATCTTAACACTGTGCAGGGCTAAGAGCTGGGCTTGATGATCCTTGTGGGTGTTCCTTCCAAATCAGCATATTCTATGATTCTGTAACTATCCTTGCCCTCAGCTTTTCCCTCTGCTAACAGATGACTTCCCTGCTCAGAGAAGCACACCTCATTTCACAAACTGATGCATTATGGTAACTCATGCAGTATTTTACACAACATGGCACAGATGAAAGTCAAAAGTAAGCTAAGTGAATTCTTATAAGGTACTTCTGGAAAACAACCCATGTTGTCTTTAAATTCACAAAGGTGTTCGACATAACAACAGGGAATGATGCTTAGGACTTAGTTTTAATAAGCCTGCTTCTAAACGCCCGTAATGTAAAACACCATATTATTAAGAGAGGAAAGATCTTACCTGTTATTCCACTTTTACACCATTCACATAATTTGCCTACATTTTGCATTTCACCTGCAGGTCACTTTTCATGGCTACTCTGCCTTCCTTTCCTAATTGGAGGCATTAGCACAAGGCTGCCAAAACTTGCGGCAAGGGATGTTATTTAAACCCAGACAAGATTCTGCTTTCTTTGACTTCAAACAAAACCTTATGACCACCTGTCAAATGATCCAAGACTCAACAGACCTGTGTTTTTTTGAAAGCATCATTTTTGGCCTTAAATCAGCCTGGCAGCTTTCTTTTAAGGATGGAAAATAAACTCCCCTAGGAATAAGCTAGTAGAAGCAGCAGACATAAACTGTAATACAACAGTGAAGAGCAAACAGAGAGCCTTCCTATTTTTTGTGACATCCAGCCACAAAGGATTTACTGCTATGGCTTTTCAATAGCCAGAGTCCTACACAGAGTGAATGTGCTATGGGCTGCTATGAAGTGGTTGGCAGAGACACCATAAAGGTTACAGGAGATATCCAAGCTTCACTGAATAATGCTCTCTCTCTCTTTTCCTTTTAGATAAAAGTAAATATTGCAAGGTCATATGCAGCAGAAATACACTGCTGACAGCACATCACTATGGAGGCTTAATAAGCCCATAGGTATTTGTGCATATATGTCATATTTGACAGCATACACTTTCACAGTTCCTACAGGCAGTATTTTTCAGCCTAACTGGCAAGGTTTTGATGGTTTATCTATTAAACTGGGTTTCTTTAAAAGAGGGAGTAACATGGGTTTTCTGTTCATTACAAATGTGGAACTGATTCTGAAGGAAATACTGCAGAGATTTGCAGGCTAAGGAGGCTTTCAAACTATTTCCAAATTTGAAGATTTGGAAATATCAGGGTATTACATTTAGTTAAGTCCTAGTATGGCTGTAGCCCTTGTCCTAGATACCATTGATAGGCTTTTTCTTTCAGGAGAAATGTGTAAAAGGAAGCAAACAGAACTACTGAAACAGAAAAGCTGCCTCCTTTTGGTGGTCTTCAACACTGAAGAACTACTATCCAACATTACTCTTGCATTATGAAGAAAGGTACAGCAGTCACTTCCAGCTTTTGGCATTCTTGTAGGAAAATCAACTGAATGTAAACTCTGAATGCAGGAGATGGAGACAAGAAGAATATTGGCGAGATGCACGACACCAGCATCCTCTGTTCAAGGCTATAATTCAGCATTCAAGCACAGACAAAGGAGACCTGGATTCTCAAGATCTTCGTGATTTGAGATACATGATTTTCAAAGCTTCTGTCAGAAACTAAGTACCCCTATATGAAAGCCAAAAATGACAGGCCAAGTTTACAGTAACCCTCTCTTGCTGTCCTATAAACACCAGCCTTTCCAGACTGTAACCAAACTGAACACTAATAATTGTGTCAATGAGTCTTCACTCATTTTTCAAACTTCTATAGAAAATAGTACTAAAGCCAGTATGAGCACTGGATCTCCTACTTTGGAAGTTTCAATAAAACCAGCTGATTCCAACACTTGTTTTTGCAGCGGCCCTTACCTGGTATCCCTTTCTAACACTCCATCTCTAAGACAAAGGCATTCACATGCTGTAGGTACTCTAAGAACAGCTTCTGAAGTCAAGTTTGAAGCCCTATGGCAAATTAAGTTTTCACTGCTGCTTCAGGTATGACACTTGTCTACTGAATGTGAGAGGCATTATTTGTAAAAATATTGACATGTTACATTTCACTGATTTTGCAAAGAAACTAATGCAAATTCACACATGCCTTCAGGGCAACTCTGAAACAAATTACCACAGAATCATAGAATGGTTTGGGTTAGAAGGGACCTTAAGGATCAGCTAGTTCCAGCTCGCCTGCCATGGGCAGGAACACCTTCCACTAGATCTGATTGCTCAAAGCCCCATCCAACCTGGCCTTGAACACTTCCAGGGATGGGGCATCCACAGCTTCTCTGGGCAACCTGTGCCAGTGACTCACCATCCTCATAGTAAAGAAATTCTTCCTAATAAATTATTGCAATCTACCCTCTGTTACCTTAAAACCATTACCCCTCATCCTATCTCTACCCTACCTGATAAAGAGTCCCTCCTCATCTTTTCTGTAGGCCCCCATAAAGTACTGTAAGGCTACTATAAGGTCTCTCCAGAGCCTAATCATGAATAATGTTGTACATATTCTTTTCTCCTTTAAAATACTATATAAGCTTTACCATGTTTGGAGGTTTCGAATACAAATTGCAGAATGCCTTTAAATGGAAGATTGTCTTCATTTGGAAACAGCAGACAGCTAGAACCTGGTAGCCATTTTACATCTCTGCACAGCCCACAAAGCTAATAAAATGCTCTTTTGAGAAAATACTAACCTGCTACAGCTAGATGGAAATCAGATGACACCAGGTAAGGTAAAAGCATCTACTTTGTACTAAATGAAGCACACAACACCCAAACCACACCAAATAGGGTGCTGAGAAATGATATAAAAAGCTATAAAAGACAATCTCCATGATCCTGCACAATTCAGTCTATGGTCCTCAAAAACAGAGCAATATACAGCAAACTCAACTTTATGATATTGCTTGAAATATTAAAGTCTTTTTCAAGGGTTTGATATTAGCCTGCTATTTGCAGATTTTAATACCTTGTGTGGGGGAGGTGAAGGCTGACCAAGGATCACAGTCCATAAACAATTGAAACATAAACCATTCTGAAATATTACAGCACTCAAAAGAATCAAAATATTTCATATTTTCTACAGAGCTTGCATACTGTGTAAAGCTAGCACTGCCTACACTACAGCACACAGAATGATCTTGGCTTTCTAGAAGTAACAGTGGCAATTTGTTCCTTGGCCTCTAGATTTCCAGCAGGGCTATCAATTTATGACAGAGGCTTTCTGTCATGCGGATACCTACCCAGTAAGAAACAGAGTTGTAGCTGCTGTTTATCTTATGACGATCATCCTAAAACCTTCGCAGCTGGTAAATTTTGGCCTTTATATTTCAGATACTTTTTAATGTATTACCCTTCCTCCTTAGCCAGCTGTTTCAAAAAAATCCTGCCTTTCCATTTTGTCAATGATCCACCCTCCCACAGGTGCTGACAATTTCTTTAATTTTGCAGTTAGATTAGGAAGATCTCCCCTGCCTTAGCACATCAGGTGAGATTTAACAGGATCTCAGTTGTAAGAGAATTGTCATTTGTTGGTGAAAAAGCCCTAATGTCCTGTCATACTTCCCTAGTATCAGAGTCCAGTTGAAACTAAAACCTTTATATAGTCAGAAAACAATGACACATTTAGCCCATCCTTTATTCTTCCACCGCTAGCAAGTTACCCTATATTTGTAATGAATGAAATCAATGTTTACCTTCTATAAGCAAAGGAATTATTCCATGCTTTCCCTCTCCCTCTTTGAGCATGTTCTTTCATTCACAAATTACCAAGCCTACTAACTGCATCCTCTCTCATATGCACATATCCTTCTCTGCAAGGAGAGAACAAGGAAGAAAATCCCATATAGAGAATGTGTGTGTACTGGTTTTGACTGGGATAGCGTTAAATTTCTTCATAGTATCTTGAAGGGGCTATGTTTTGGATTTACAATGAAAACAGTCTCCATAACAGAGGCATGTTCAATTATTGCTGATCAGTGCTTACCCAGAGTCAAGGCCTTTTCTGCTCCTCACTCGGCTACCACTGAGTGAGCTGGGGGTGCACAAGGAATTGGGAGGAGACACCGCTGGGACAGCAGATCCAAACTGACCAAAGGGACATATGGCATCATTCACAGGAATAGAAGCTGGGAGAAAAAGGAGGAAGGTGGGGGTTGTTTCTTTTTCCAAGTCACCTTAGCACATGACGGAGCACTGCTGTCCTGGGAGTGACTGAACACCTGCCTGCCCATGGGAAGTGGTGAATTAACTCTGTGTTTTGCTTTGCTTGCACATGCGACTGTTGCTTTACCTATTAAAAGATCTTTATCTCAACCCACGAGTTTTCTCACTTTAACCTTCTGATTGTCACACTGCTGGGGGTGAGAGGCAAGTGGCTGTGTGGTGCCCAGCTGCCCACCAGGTTCAAACCATGACAGTGTGCAACTGGACAAAAGGAAGAATTTCCAGCACCAGGCTGTTATTTCTGGATGGGGTAAAATAAAAGACATAATTCTGATGTCCCACTATCTGAGGACATTTTAATCTATCTCCTGGATTTGTTTAAAAAGTTGAAATAAACACACTTGCGTACTGTGTCAAGATATAACTTAGTAGTGCTTTTCCTGGTCCATGCAAAGGTAGCTTCTAAGTAAATATACCTACAAATTTAATCTTCCTAATACACTGAAAGCATATGGTTTGAAAGAAAAAAATCTGATTTTTGATTAAAGAAAATAATTTTTTTCAGTCAGTGTACTGGGTCTATCCGAGCCTCAGCAGCTTTAGCAGTGCTAGAAGATAACACTCCACTGTTTTGACTGCTGTGAGGGAGAGGCAGAGGGGACACGAGCAGGTCAGGTGACCCAGACTGACCAAAGGGATATTCCAGACCATATGACGTCAACTCAGATATAAAAGAACAGCAGGGGTGGGGGCACGGGGTTGTTCTCTGATGGCTGCCTGCTGAAGGGACAACCAACGCGTAGGGCCCTGCTTCTCAGGACGCGACCTGACCTTCGTTGAATGGGAAGTAGAGATTAGATCTGCCTTCTCTTTGCTTCTTGCGCGCGCAAATCTTTTCTTTGCTTGTATTAAACTGCCTGATCTTAACACCCACGATTTTGTCATCTTATTGGTAAGGGGTGAGAGACTGTCCGGGTACTTGGCACCAAGTCAGGGTCAACCTGTCACAGTCAGCTCTTCTTAGGTCATCATGCTTGGAACACCCATGGTGATGGGTGATTGCTTTGTGCTACCTTGATAACAAGCCAATTACAAAGTATCTGAAAAATATGGCCTCCTATAAAATTACACTCTAGTCAATGAAGCACAGATACTGTCCCTAAAATGGAAATAAAACAAAAAAAACCAAAACCAATAATCCAGAAACCTAACTATTAGATGTACATGTAATCCAGCCATGAAATGATAAAGACTTGACAACACATAAACTGCAAGCATCCAGTGTGGCTGTTGGGAAATTGCTTGCATACAAGTCACCTCAAATCCAATAACCTTTCCTGAAAGTTTGATTATAAGTGAGATTATAACTCTATTATATTAATCACTACACAAGAACCAGACAAAAAAAAAATCCCATACTAGACAACACTCTAATTGAGAACAATAAGAAAGTTGAATAACATATGGTAGTTCACATAGGTGCCGTGGCACTGTAATTGGTAAATTCAATTAAAGGAAGAAAATATTGGAGATTCTGCTACTGCTGTGATTTGCATATTACAGTTCAAAATAGAAACCCTTTCAAAAACTAGACTATACTGAAATCAATCCTACAACACTAACAGCAAATTTCTGGATAATACACACCAATACGAATTCACAAAGAATATGCATACATGACAAGAGAGTTGTTCTTAAAAGCCATAATAAATATTTTGCATTTCTGTAGCACTTTTCATTTGAGATTTAAAGTGTGATTCATAAGAGATTAATTCTCACATAAGCAAATGTCTCATAGGGATTTAATTTACTTGCCCAGAAAAGCATCACATTTTAAGGAAAGGTGATCAAGCTTTTCAGAGTGTCAAGCAACACTACTGAATAGGGTAACAAATGAAGAAGTTCTTATCCAACCAAGTCACATCTAGAGAGAGAGGAATGTGCTGCCATGTCAAGACCTCATCTATTATCCACAACTGTATTTTATCAAAATATGGTTATCTGCTGCTTAGGCAAAAGAAACAAGACCTTCTTGCAATCTCTTAAGAATTAGATTACAAATCCTCAAAAAGTAAGAATACCTTTACACTTTGCCATTTTGCTGCTAAAGAAAGGCCACCTCCTTGACTCATGTCCTCCCTATGGCAAATACCTGATAGACTGGCTTACAGACTGACATATTTTGCCCTGAGGAGAAAGATGGGAACAAAACGTTACTCGGCTTGATCATTCAGAAAGCACTGCTCTGACTGCCAACACACCTCAGATGTTCTTCTGAAATGTGACCACCTACAAAATCAACAGAGTGGCTAAACAGACATATAACTGTCATGGCACACAGGCATGAACACGTAATCTGTCTGGAGACTTTCCACAGCTAAACTACAAGTGTAGTAAAGCAATGTCGACAGGATGCAAAGTGAGTACCTACAGAACAAGACAGGATCAAGATCACAGAAATTTTTATTTATTCTAAGCAGAAGCACAAGACATTCAAGTTTCGTCTGTTGGTAGGCTTGTCTCTCAAAATATTATTTTTCAGTATTTTCTTAGGCTGAATTTTTAAAAGCCGAAACAAAAGAATGCCTTAAAATGAATTAGCATTAAGCATACCACAATTATTAACAGGCTAAGCAGCAATATGCTTCCAGGGCACCACGCCGCCTCCAGCCAAACCTCATTATCCTTCTGAACTCTAGTTAGAGAATAAATGGATTGACCTATTTATTTCATGTTTAAATTTTATTAGAGGATTAACTTATTTATTTAGCATTCAGTGATGGCAGCAGCAAAGGCATTTGTATTCTGTGAAGTGGTCTAGGAGAGGTAAGGGGGGGAATTGGATGAACTTTGCTGATGTAACTGGATGAGTTGCACACTGTGAATTCCTGCCATCAATGTCAGTTCCTGTATGTATCCCTCTCCCTGCTCTACCTACATGCACACAGCAGTTTTCTTGCTAGTTTCACACACTCATTCTTTTATCACTGATATTCATTTTGCATTTTTCATATATCTAGTTTTGGTATTTTTCCACCTGTGCACACTGGTTTCTCTTTAGCTATTTCACTTCTCTGCTAGAGCTAGTCCTGCTGATACTTCATCATCTCTACCAGCATCTAAGTCCTGCTTGCCACCATGATCTTCTAATTTCCTTCCTCTCTTCTTTTTTGGGATTCAGTCATGAAATCAAAGACGAATCAGATACCAGACACACACATTATCATCAGATTAAATTTATCACAGCTCCGTGTTGCATTGCCTGTAATAAGGGAAACTGAAGGGGGAAAAAAAAAAAGAAAGAAAATACCACAAAATATCAGACAACTGCCCAAATTTATCTCTGGGACCACGCTGTGCTAGAAGCCTAATAAATGCCTAACGAAGCATATAGAAGCCAAGGCCATAACTCAAAGGAGATCTGAATAGCAGCACAGCAGACCCAGCAGCAAACACTGCCTTTGAAGTAGTACAACTACCACATACTTCATGTCTCAGTACACTTTGTGGTCTCTGGTGAGACCTTTCTGTTTGCTTGATTTTAAGAGCAACTACGGCAGGAGCCCTAAAGGAGATGATGAGAAACTTCACAGTAACAGAGTGAGCAAGTGGAAGATGATGCTGGGTCTGTGTGGAGCTTCATTAGGCTGCTAACACCAGCTGGTCACTTGCATGTCCCAAGCCCTTGAGCAGACCAATTTCTTTTAGAAGTTTTTCTATATACTTTGGGTCCCACACTTTTGCCTCAGTCTTGCTTCTTCCCCCAGCAGAAAGGGGCAATCATTCCCAGCTACCTTTGATCCTTGCAAGTTGGTGGACAGATTATAATCATGTGCAAATCTGCTGTTTTGGCAGGCAGGTGTCTCTATGAGACAATCTGCTCAGGAAGGTGGTGGTATCACAGAAACAGTTGCAAAAGCATGAGTGTTCAAAAAGGCACATTTTTGTCCCCATAATTAATTTGTAAAAATCAGAATTAGGCTTTCTTTTAAAAACTCTATACAACAAGAAAACTCTTAAAGGCAATCCAAAATATTTCTTTGTAAATAAATACAATCCTGTAATAAAAAACCCCCACAAACTTGTCCTCATCCAAAGGGCACCAAAATTTTCCATTCAGATGTGGGGTTTGTAGTCTTCTCATCAGCTTCAGAAAGCTTCGAGATAACCTTTTTCGTTTAATCTAACCCAAGAGAAGTGGTTTTTTAAATTATTCTACCTCCCCTTCACTAGGAATGCAGATCTTGGAAAGTACTGCACTACATATAATATGAATCATGAAATATACCTCTGATGTATCACCAGATCAGGTGAGTCTTGTTCTGTTTCATTTTAAATACAGCTGGTCTTTGTAGCAAATCTTATCAGGGTATTTCTAAGGTGCACATTGCCATAACTGAATAATGTAGGAATATTCTATTAATTTAGCCATGCATAATCTGCTAACAGATGGAAAGTTTTACAAACATATTCTTTACTGGATGTTATTTGATGAGTGCTTTGTGTGCAATATAGATTGCCCTTCAACCACTTAGAAAGTATGTGTTTTAGAGAATTCAATATTGTTAATTCATTGTTTGAACTTTTATGTTTGCACTGTAATGCAAACACACCTTCTGACTGCATGAGCATTAACTCACAGGAGGAAACATTTCTTTCTAGGACTGACTGCAACACACCTATGCCGAACAAGAAAATATAAAAGATGCAGCTCATTCCTAAGACAAGTAAAACAGAAGGAGATGATTAAACCATAACACCAATAAGCTATTTCAAATAGACCTATTGAGATGGGCAAGTAGCACACTTAAGGTAGTGCTGGTAAAAGCATTCTACATTCTTCAGGTAAGAGAGTGCTCACTACATGGTGGTCACCTTTTTACTGGAGACCTCTTCTTTACTAGATTCAGGATGCAAAATATTCATCTGAACCTGCATAGTAGGCTTTCCTTAAAAATACTCCTTAGCAGGATCCTATCCTATGAAGCACTCTGTGATCTAAGGATTTAGTCCCACTACTCAGCTATGCAGCTACAAGATCTTGTAACTATCACACTTCCTTGGGCATGGTAGTGGGCTTGGTGAGATTCTGCTGCATCAAAGGGAAAGAGTTTTTGAAAACTGCTGTCATATATTTTGGGAAGAGACTGGAATAAATGCAATGTTCACAGCCAATCTCTCAGCTCAAAGCATGAAAATCACTGATTTTCTTAGAACACGTATATAGGTCAAAATCCAAGAAAGTATCCTCACATATTACTCTGCTACCATGATGTGAATCCACTCTAAGGACTGACTGGCAGGGTAGATCAGAATCTTTGGCTTCACTGCCAAAACTATCAACGGGGGTGGCCAATTAGTGCCAGCTCCTGTGGACAGTGCTTTGATAGAAAAGACAGAGTTCTTCAACACATTTCCCACTGACTATCAAACGCCCTGCAGACCGCAATGACTCCCAGCACCTGGGACTGGCTGAACTTGAACTAGTGACTCTGGTTTGAAAAGGTGTCAAATGCATTACCAATCTCCTGTTTAACAGTTATTTTGTATTGCTGTAAAGGCAGAGAGTTGTTCCTACCAGTTTGCCGTTCTCAAGCACACACCTGTACGGGAAAGGGAGCAAAGAGCACTTCTCCAAGCACTTTGTTTTGTTTTGAGTTCCCCACTCGGGAAGTGAGAGGTGTCAAACAGAAGCCTTGGCCAATTGCATAAATCAGATTTTGCTTAAGTAGCTGATGTCAACTATGGGGGGAGGGGAGAGAGGAGATTAAGTGTTCATTTCCAGAGACCAGCACATCCTTCGCGCTTCAAAAGCATTTGAAAGAATATAAATCAAAGCAGAATATGAACCAACAAAGCTAATTCACTGCCTAGCTGTTTCATTTCAGTTGCATCTCTCTCAATCTCCTCAGCCAGGTAACATGGCCTTTCCTTGAAAGTTACACAACAAATCAAATAAGTGGGTGCTGGAAAGAAAAGAAGAGAGGAGGAGAGGTAAAATTTATTACTGCCTAAAAGGGAAGGTGACTCATAAGAAAGTGGTATTAACAAAGTGACAGTATGAGACGAAGAGGGAGTGCTTTGAACTCATTCTAATGATCTAATGACTAATATAATCCATTAAGAAAAGCAAGGGCAAGATCTTTTTCACTGATTAACGTTGTACCTTATCCATGTTTTTAATAAAAAATGTAATATATACTGCTTCTCAGCTATCTGCATGTTTAATTAAAATGCTGAAAGCTTTCAGAAAGCATTCATTTCACTCCATCAAACGAAATAGTGAAGTATCCCACTCTTTACCATGGATCTGGAATGAGTAGGATATAGCTAGAAGGAAGGGAAAAAAAAGAAGAACTGTACCATAATAAATACAGGAACATCTGTTGGCTTAGCAACATACCTTTAAAGTATGGTGTGTGAAATCCCTAGACAAATACTACAAGAATTTAACACTAATATTTCATGAAGCAGATGTTTTCTTAAAGCTAAAAATAGTATGAAATATCTGAAAATACTAGAATTCTGCTCTTATGCTTCAATGACACATAAATGAATGTAATTTACTTTTAGGGACATACACGAACCTCATACAATATAATCACAATATGTTAACAACAGCCACCCAAACGAACCAAACTCCATGCTCACCATTTACTCCACAATTGTATATAAATAACTAGTGCCCTCAAATTGAAATTAAAGAGAAAACTGACTTGATTGCCTAATACTTGGATAGGTATCTCTTAAAACC
>WEIV01020662.1:0-16666 GCA_013390005.1 Calyptomena viridis
GAGTGATGCAGCCACAGAGGAAATATCCTTGTGTTTCTTATTCCTCTTTGGGGTTTAACCTTGATGGCTAAAGTGAGATTATTTATTGTATCAGCCATATACAGACTGTTTGAAGCAAGGGCAGCTCCCAGAAGGCTTCTAATCAATGTATACCTCATGTCTAATTTACATTGGCACAGATAGCACTCTAAAATTTGCCTCCTGTAAGCGAGCTACCCCGGAGAATTATTTTCGCAAGCAAAATAATAGACTCCAAAACACACTTTAGACAAAAGCAAGTAATTCTGTAAAAATTTCATTCTAACTGTATGACAAGCAAACAAGGTATCTCAAGCTGCCTAATTACATTTTCCTCCATATTTTATGATATTTTCCATATTACAACTTATTGAAAATAAGTGGTCTGATAATTTCTGAGCCATACTGCCCAATAATATTAAGGTTCATTTATTATATTATTTCTAGCACAGATGCCAAAATTGGAAGGCATTGTTACTCTTCTGTATACATCTCAGCTGTTTAAAATTAGATGAGCTTGTTACTTTCCTGAATGAAAAGAAAGTTTTCCATTTCTACTTTACATTTTCAGCATTTCTCTTTTTACCTTATCTATTTAAATATTTATTTCTATTTCACAATTATAATCTCTCAGCTCAATATATATTAATTTTACAAAACCATGCAGCAAAACAGTTCAATGTTGTGCTAAGCCACCCAAGGCAGCTTAAGGCAACTGCTAATGTGACTATTTAAGAGCCAAAGACTCCTTGTTTCAAGCACAAGTATTAAATGTCTGTGGTGCCGTGCTCTACACACTGGACTATAAAATGTTTCACGATAGAGAGAAATATTGTTAATTTGTATGGCCTTACAAGTCACTCACACATTTTAGATGACATTATTTGATTTTTTTTTAAATGTCAGCTTTTCTTAACAGTAAGTGTTTTGTCCTTGTAATAACAGATATTCTGCATTGGACACAGCCTATAATGAGTCACCAAAACTATTACATTTGTTAAGGAACAGGAAAGTTTCATTTAATGCTTGCATATTGTCTATTAACTTTATGTGTGCACTATTAGGGAAATGCACAGGCATTAATAAAAAATGCATATAGCACTGGGAGCAAGATAAATCTATTCACTCGGAGAACATGACATTTCTTCTGGGCCAGCATGTCCCAAAAAATCATAGCTTTCCTTCTTATAATGACTCCCTCCCCAGATATTTATGCCCTTACCTCTGACATGTTTAATTTTGTTTGCATCTCTAGGATGTTCAAACTGTGGAGCTACTCATTGTCTCTTGTTCCAAGGCCATGGGTATGGTCGAGGATTGTGATGCTCATGAATTTTCCCTTCACTGAAAGCACTGCAAAGCCTTTATCCCAGATAACCACTATCACCAGTCACTTTGTGATCTTTAGAAAAGACCGACCACAAACGTAGAGATTATTTATTCTAGGCAGTCTGTGATATCCACTCTAAAATTATACAAGAAATTGTATCTACAGATGAACTGAAATACAGTGTGTCTCACAGTTTGATATTTCTCAACTGTTTATTTTTAAGGAAAAGCAAATTTAGAAACAGAGCTTTAATAACTTTGATATTTATTTGACATTTGGCTAATAAATAACAATCTTTATTCACAAAGATTAAAAATATTAAAAAATACCTCATTGTATTTTTTCCACACAGAATTAAAGTCAGAGTTTCAGACTCCATAATTTATAATCTTTCTTAAGAGTTTATTAAAGTTATTCATTTAATTCCACTGCACATAACTAAAATTAAGGGAAAATTCTCATAAGATTTCAACAATTTTTAATTTTACCTGATAACAAATGTTATGGGTTTATGTATATCTTTGCCTCAAGCAACAAAGTGAGAAGATGATTCAAGAAATTACTTTTATACTTACTTGGCTTTAAGACTTCATATTTAATCAAAACTTTCAGCACAACAGCCTGTGTTAGATTGCATAGGCACATATTCTGAATAAAATCTCAGGTAGAAAATGGGTATTTAGGGGAATTACAGCAATTGTCCAGCTTCTCAAAGGAGTAGCTCGGAAGAGACATTTTTTTTCTTCTTCACTTCTGCATCTTAGATATCTTGCTTATCCCTTAATCAGGTCCTGCTCTGACACAACACCAGAATAGTTTTTGACAGTAACATAATTTAAATTTTCGCAAGTAAATGATTCATCTGAAATCACTGGAGAACAACTGGGTGCTTACATGACTGCAAAACTGGAACTTGTCACTCTGTTTGGTCACTCTTAGGCTATCCCAAGAGACTCCCCACTGAGTTAGGGAGGTTTTCTTTAGTGTCTTTGATATCCCTTTGACAGACTTTCTTTAGTGTCTTTGATATCCCTTTGACAGACAATCATAGTAAAAAGTGGGACACTAACATATATATATCAAAAACATATTGTAAATGTATTGTAATGGCTAAGGGAAATGAGGCAATGGCAAAAAATGAAGTTTCCATGAAGTGAATTGTTCCAGGAAGATGGAAAAGAGAACAAGATGACAGCAGAAGAATTTAAGAATGGCCATAAAATGATGAATCATGCAGGAATGGGAAGGAAATTTCAGAACCAGCAACTGAATTTTTTTTCCACCTTATTTCTTACTATTTTTTTCCACAGCAACATAAAGGCAGAGAGCTTAGCATGATTAAAAATTTGATCAAACATTCCTAGCAAAGATTTACGTACTACCAAATGCACAGTTCTGTGGAAGATGAATAACTTCTCAAAACCAAAATGGTATGACGTAACTACAAGGCAATAGAAGAAAACAGAAGATAAGGGAAGTAGGGAATCTGACATTCATGAGAACAATTAACTGCTCCTGAATTCCTGGTCTTTGGTGACAGCCAGCGCCAGAGCCGTGACTTTGGACTAGTAGAATCCATGAGATCAGTAATTCTGTGAGTTAACCCAAAGGCAGGTTTAACAGATTTACTTCACCTGCATTTCAGACTGGTAGAACTTCAGGTAGCTGGTGAAGTTCCCCATGTCTAGGGATTAAGTATATTTCAGTGTCCCTTTTCTGTGGGTTCCCAAATTCCTGTCACATCCTAACTCAGTCACATCTCTCAATCAGCATCAATTTCTACATGATAAAAATCTACTCATTGGTCTAAGTTTTACATTTTTCCTTGTCCTCTTCGCAAATGTCTGAGATAAAGATAATTCAGTTTCTGCAGTTCTAAAATGTTAATCCAAATGTTTATCTCAGAGTGATTTTAGAAACATTGTTATAGATGTTACTGATAATAATAATTTGTACTACAGTAGTCCCTGGTGTGGTGCCCAAAAATTAGGGCTCAGTTGTTCCATATAAGGCACAAACACTGCAAGACAGAATCCCTACTGAAAGAGACAACAATGTTAAGACTCTCTTGAGATTTCACTAACGCAGGCAAAATACCCTGAAATTCAGTGATAGGACATATCTTAAAAATGAAAAGTAAAAGTTAAAAAACAATATAGCTAAAGGAAACCTTATAATAAACTAATTTAACAAGTAAGAGCCATGCTGGACTTCTGTTTTGTAGCATGAAAAGATTCTCCTTGTACAATTTCCATAAGTCATACTGCAGCATATGCACATTTGAAGACTGCTTTTCATCTTGGCATAAATTCAAGGTGTTTTATGAAAGCGTATTCCTCTAGAAAGAATGTTTTACATTTTATGCCTTTTATTCTTCCAGAAGAGGTAACCAATGTTTATTATGAACCTTTGCAGTACGTAAATAAACATAGCATTAGACTCCTGTTTCATTGCTTCTCCTCTGGCATACACATTTCTAAACTATTTAAAGACTTGTAAGGATTTTTTTTTTCCTCTTTTAAATACGCAATGAGGTTTGTCAAGATTTCCTTTTGATCAGTCAGCTCTGCAATACTGTTAGGTCATGCTCTGTTAGCAGCAGCTGAGCTGAAAGGATGGTGCCTTCATTTTCAAAGTGTTGACATTCAGTATGGCCTTCTTAAAACATAACATATGCACCCGTGAGGGGAGTATGGAATTTGTAAGTCCAACATGACGAGTATAACCAAAAGGAATGCACTGCACCTGCCTTATTCTTGTACAAGGAGGAGAGCAGTACAGCACTGGCTGTGCTGAAATGAGTGGGATGTACATGGCTGGAGGGAAGAAAAGGTGACAACAGTGCTCGTGTGCCACTTTCCCTGTATGAGCTGACTAGGCAGCTGTTGGCCCACATTGTTGCTATCTCACAACTGAATCCAATGTTAGTTTTATTTATACAGCTGCTATTCCCACTTCCTTCCCCTGCTCCCCTTTCTTTTTGTCTTTTAGTTGAGAAGAAATCTAGTTACTGAATTGTCAGGAGCCCAAGTTCTTCATCTTTTCTCCTCTAATAAAATCAGTCTTATAGGGAAGGAATTAAGTTTCTGTGGCAACTAGTAGTGTTTGAAACATCATCAAATTTTAATTAATAGTACACCGCTGCCTTATAGACAGGCATAGTTTTGAGATGAAGGTTGCAGAGGGCTCCTAGTTTTGAAATAGTTGATTGGTTTCTTAGGACCATGCTTGTCTCCAGAGTAGCACAAATTTCAACAGATCTACACTGAAATCTTTAGCCAGAAATATAAATAAATAAAAATAACTAATAAAACAAAACTTTATAATAGCAAATCTAGCACATGCGTATGATTTCTAACCATGCCACAGGGACAAAATTAAAATATATTATGGTTATGAGATGCCAATCTCTGGTTTGTTCACATTTACATTAATATCATTTTACCATAGTATCCTGCTCATGGATAAAATGCAAAAATTCATTTTTAAAATATTTTCACTAAGGGAGCTATAACTATTCATCACTCTGTAGTAAGTCTCCAGTCATATTAATTATGTACCCAAGATAACTATATACTTTGTGCAACTTTTTGTTCAGACAACAGCATCCTCACATAATCAGCCAATGTACTATAGAAACAGGCCACAGGAGGGCCTTCTATAAACTTCCTCGTTTTTATGGAGATGTATCAATATGAACCCGCTACAGCTCGAGGCATAAAAGACTGACATAACCCAAATGTTCTTGCAACATAGAGGTTATAAAGTCAAGCACATATGAGTTAGGAAGTGCTGTCCCCAAAGTGGCCAGTACAACCTCAGTTTGACTTTCTTTTGCTTGAGTATTCAGAAACAATAGTGCTGAGGGCCAGAGAAAAGCCCATGAGGACATAAAGGATCCTGGATTCACTCAAAGGTTTGAGCAAGGCACAGTAAATAAAGTCTACAGAGATCTAGTTTAGGGTGGCCTGGGACATCAACTCCAACCTGCTGGAGGCTTCTGCCAGCCAAGCCTTGTCCCCAGAGCAGCTGAGGCTGTTCAGCAGCAGACATTGCTCAATTAGGCAAAAAGGCTTCTCCTTCCTCCTTCACTGGAACACCCCAGGCTGGGATGTGGCAGCGGCTGCCGGTGTCCCTGGAGCCCGGGCAGCACAGATGGGAAGATACTGCAGCTGCCGGGGCCAGTGCCCTCTCCACTCCCCAAAGGAGGGGCAGCAGCATGGGGGACCAGGGGAGCCTGGCTTGCCAGGATGGCAGGGGTTCAGCTGTGACAGCTCAGCTCCCTGCCAGAGCATGGATGTCACGAGAGACTGCGTTTGGCAGAAGCTGCTGCCAGAGAAACGTGGCCAAGGAGTAGCCAAGCATGGAAGTTGCTACACTGGGGATGTGAAGTGTGACACAAGACAGCTGAGTGCCAGAATCTTGATCCAGCACCGAAATAACTCAATGTGAATTATCCTGAAGTTTGTGATCAACTTGCTCGTAATTCATCCTTGAACTCTGTGTTTTCTACTTCCTATTCTCCATTCTCAGCTTCCTATCTTATTCCATCCTAGTTTCTCTATCAGTTAGTGCCTCTTTGGTTCTCTGATCTCTGGTTTTACCATCTTCCATTTTACCAACTGTCTTTCCAGTATTTTCTCCCACTGACACTTCATTTCACATTATATAAAACAAGGCAACTGTTCCCTCTGCTCCTGGTGCCTTCGGCTGGAACAAGATCTGTGTAGTGTTTGAAGACTAGTATGTACTCATTTTCTTTTCCCTACTAAATTTATAATTTTTTTTTTTCTAATGAAGACAAGAGAAGGTACTTCTCTGCCATCAGAGAAGTAGCTAATTTTCTTATGCCTACCTAAAAATAGAGGTCCTAGCCTGTCTCAATCTGTATATTCGAGAAGGAGAAAACATATTTTCATTCTCTGAAACAGCTGAATCATTCTGTTTGACACAGGAAAAATATAGCCTTGGGCAGATACCTGACAACGCAATTTTCATACTGAATGACAAGTTTAAAAAAGCAAAGAAATGCTGATAGACAGCTCTTGCAATAGGATGCATTGGACAGCCACACACATGAGCTTTACTGGCGATATTAACAGACTCCCAACAGAATTACTCATTGCAGAGAAGAACCTTTTTCAGATATCAGCACCTTACAAAGACTGGTCTCTATGTAAGTATCCAGCAGCTCTAAGACTACAGAATCAACACAGCCTGAGCCCTACATCCGTACAGGTGATTCTCTCCATGAAGCCTATATTAAAATCACAAAGAACTTTTATTTGCAAAGCAACTTACCTTCTGGTATTTTCCTTATAACCTCCTTATAATTATCAACTAGTCATTTCAAAATGCTACTGAAAGGCAAGTACAACTACAAAAACAAAGAAGAAATATATGCCGACTTTAATGTTGTTGTCTCTCTGGTTCCCACTAATATTTTGGAGAAAAACATCTTTGAAAACCAAGCAGAGAGAGTGGAGAGAGGCACACATAGAGAAAAGCTCATATTCTGAAGAACCCAGAAGGCACCAGATAAAAGCTGATAAAAGTAGGTCAGCTAATGATTCACTGCATCCAGTGCTCAGAGAATCCTTCTACCAACAGCAGGGAAGATGCAAATGCAGAAGTTAGTGTCAAATTCTTCAATACACAGGAAATTGATATAATGGAAAGAATTGGCTATACAGACATCTGGGTATGGAAACTCTGCAGATGTTGAGAACAGAGCTCCACTGGTAAACTTTGTTTAGCATCCACTGGAAATTCTAAAGTCTACATTTGGGCACCCAGCTTGTTTCACTGCTGAGATTGATGATGTGAGGACCATGAATACTCATGTTCTCTATTAAAGGTGTTTTTTTTTTTTTCTTCACCCCAGGTTACTCAGGGTGGTGAAAGTGGACAAAGCTGTCAGAAGTAAAAAAAAAGTAGTAACATCATCTTTGGCAATAAAAAACTGTCAGCTTTCTGTTGGATGCCTTATCAATTAATATGACAAATGTTCACACAGTGGCAGAAGCAACTTCTTCATAGGAGAGACAGCCAATGCCGAAAATAAAGGACAAAGAGGAAGGCACCTCATTAGGTAAAGATCCATTTTATGTTAATATGCACCCTTAAAACTGCCGACAAAATCTTCCACAGGGAAAAAACATACTCATCTAAAAATTAAGCCTCTTGCAGACTGATTTTCTGCAATGAGCTTATTAAGGAGCTCAAGTTACCTACAGGAATGCACAGCAATTTCAGTTTGGGATTTCAGTGTTAGAAAATGAAATCTCATCAGCATAAACAAAGGTGGCCTGAAAGTACAGAATTCCTCACAGTTTTCCAGTCAGCAATGCTGACACACAAGATCCTGGATATTTTTCCCTTTTCTTTGAGATTGCTTAATAAGTCTGCAACAATTGTAGCAACTACTTAGAAACAAAAGGGGAGTAATTTATTAATGCTTTAATATGTTTTGTCATCTTGAAACCAAGAGAGTCATCTCCCTTTGACCAGCTGGTTATCCCCAGACCACAGGCAAGGGCTGCATGGACCACAGGCTGGAAGTTTCTGTGACAAACATTGATTGCACGGTTCCTTTTACACAGAGAATAAAGTCTGTGACATTTATTACTGTAACAGCACTTCTGTGCCAAATCATTCATTCTGTTTTTTTGACAGGGTGTGTATTTATATGAATTACAACCAACTCTCAAGAAATAAAGAGGCTTCATCAGAAAATCCACTAACATTTATTTGAAATTCCAGGATACCAAACCTCAATCAACCCTGGGTCAGAGGCTTTGTCTTTTGTGAAGTGACATCTGTTGACATCAGCTGAAAACTTGGCCTATTATCTCAGAGGTCAATGTTCCTAAAATAATTGTCGTGTTCCAAAAAGTGTGAATTCATGGTCAATTCTTCTTTGACAGATTCTATAAACAAAAATATATGCCCTAAAATAGAGCTCAGGTCCGATTGCTTTATTCAATAAAATCTCTAAAAGCTTAAAACAAAATCTGATCAAAAATGTTGTTGTTTTAACAAAATATATATTAAAAATTTAATGTTATCCTGATGAAATTATATCCAGAACGTAAAAGAAGCACTTTAAAACTGACAATCTTTTTTCCTTTTGAATTATTTACAAAAAAAACCCAAACAGCTTGCTTTTTTTTAAAGAACAAAAGTCCTGAAAAGCCAAAATTCATGAAATATTTTGTTCTTATCATGCAAAAATACCTCAATTGATCTTCCCAAACAGTTTAAATTTTTCTGGTAGAAAATAATTTTTTTAAAATTCTTCAATCCAATTCAGGATTGAAAACACTATAAGGTCTATTTAAATTAAGGTTATTGGGATCTTCTTTTTGAATACTTGACTACTTATTCCCTTAGGATTCACTGGGCCAGATTAATCCTTATTAATTAATCTCCACTGATTTCACTGTACTTTTTTCAAAGTAAGATTTGATTTTTATTTCTTTAAAATGTCAGCATATGCCATTAATATTGCTCAACATTTATATTAATTCTATTTGCTTAAAAATTGTTACCCAAACATGGGAGGAAAAAACCCAAACCTCTGGCAAAACATACTTGGTTGAAAGATAAAATTAATTCATAATTCTGTGTTCCAGGCAAATCACAGTCTAACCATTGCTTAGTATGTGATTAAAATAAGGACTAAAAGGGAATATATTGATGCATTTTTTTATTAGTAGAATTCTTTTATTTTAATAGACATTTTAGCTAGAAGAATGTGTTTTATTATCTGCCCTCAAACAGAGATACTCTTTTCTCAAAATCTTTTTCAACCAGCTGAATGTGAGTCCCCTGTGACATGAGCAGTAATGCTTTGCTACGTATTAGCACAACATTAAGGCATCATATTTTACTCAAAAAATTGTAAGTCATATGCCATGGTCCCCTCAACCTCAGCAACTGAGGCTACACCTCATTCCTTGACACCCTTCACCACCCTGGACTTGCTCAGCTGTGGTCGGGTGTGAGCATGAGCTGCTCCTCTTCACATGCTTGTATAAAATCCAGCTGTGAGCTGGCACGCCTCACAGCACTAAGAGGGATGCTGTGATGTTTAACCTGTCCCTGTGAGGAGGGCATTGCTTTCACCAGGGTAAAAAAAGTGCTGACAGGCCCATTACAGTAGAACAATTATTAATGTCTGGCCAGTAGATGCTTCCTCATTGCCATGTGCAAGGAACATGCCAAAAGCCAGGATCCTTTAGAAATTAACCTGCTGGAAAAGTCTCTTAGCAATTTCTATGACCATTATACATCGAGTTTGTCATACTGTGACAGTTCATTAGCTGGGCTAATTGCACTATATCAGCTAAGGCAGGTGCCAGAGTCACCTTTCCTTCCTTACCTAAAAGAGACCCCTTAAGGGATGGATGCTGCAGAAGGGGAGGAAGCAAATGCTCAGCAAAGCACCATGGCTCCCTCCCTCCCTCCCAGGGTGGCAGGACCCCTGTTCACAATGCTACATCATAATTTTGTGTACACTTATGGACCTTATTCCCTTCCAGTGAATGAGAACATACCTTTACAACTTTCAAAGGTATCATTTTAATAGTGGTATTTTCTGCATGGCAAGAAACATTACAGCCTTTTTAATGATCCTGCTTAACAAAGATAAATAAACCCCACTCCTAATAGTCCAACTATACCAATAAGAAATCTGAGTTTAGGTATATTTAAAAAGTTTAACACACAAGGTATATACTGCATATGCATGCAACAACTCTCCTTTATTATTCAGATGTTTCATCTACACTATAGTGAATTAATTTGGTCTAGATATTTCTGTTGCATTAAATTCCTGACCCAAACCATCAATTCTTTCAATTTAAAAGCTGTTTATAAATATATAGAAATCTCATGAAAAATTCTCTTTATTTGATGGTTTAATATTTCAAGATTACAATCAGAAAATCAGACTGATAGTTATGTTCATCTGCTGGTTTTACTATGTTTGCTACTGTAGCACTATCAAATATAAATACAATGCTATGAAGTCCCTTTGATTCACATCTACTTGACAGTTCCTTTACAAAGATACATATTATTTCATGTCCTTGTGGGGAAGATGATACTTCAATCCAATGCCAGCATTTCACAAACTGTTGATTGCCCAGACTAAGACTCAGATAATGATGTAATATAAGCTTAATTTCTACTTCACACTTGAAAAACAAAGATATTCATTTTTACATGTGTGCTTTTTCACTGATACTGTGTGTTCATTACATGTTTTTAGCTTTTAAATGAGGACAGAAGCACAACTGAAAAGAACAAATGCTCTAAATCACACGTGTTCAACACCATCTTTCCATGCCTCTGATTCCACAACCTGAAAATCCATCCAGTTCAGAAACAAGAGAGGAACAAAGAAGATAAGACTCATGAGCAGTATTGAGTCTGAGGATCAAAGTAAAAACAGATAGAATGCACAAAATGCACCAGTCTCCACCTATTGTATAAGCAAACAGAAAAATTGACATGTAACAACACTGCTTCAGAAAAATACTGGTACTTATGCTGTGGCTAATTTCATCTTAAAACGAAACAGTAGTTGTTGCATCAGACAGCAAAAGCAATAAGATGAAAAAGCCCCAGAGAACGAGATAAAAAAAAAACAAGAAAAAAGAAAACAGCATTAAAATACTTGAAAATGTATTCCTTTGCAGTTTATAGCATGACATACCCATAAATAAGCAACTGCTAAATACTGTTTGAGATTTAAGAAAAAGCAAATATGTGTAGTCTTTACTACACTTTCACAGCATGTAGGAGGAAAAAAATCTCTGGTCTTCTACAGAGGTATATTGGAACTGCTGCAAAATTATGAATAGATAATATTAGCACAGTTATTGGTCTGGACCTACAAAACACTGCAATTCCTAATATGCATTAAGTGTAACCAACTTATGTTACATCCTAATACACTCAGAGAATCAGGCAGTTCTTGGCATCTTATTGGAAAAATCATGCAAGTGTTACAGAAACAAGTACAGAAAACTAGACAGTAAAACAGGTGACCTTGCTTGAACTATATAAAAAACGGTCTGTAAAATAAGGCCCAGAAACCAAGCACACGTGATCTGTAGCTATAGAAGACTTATAAAACATCTACTATACATTTGATTCACTGTACCAATAAGGGAACTTAGAGACTTCATAAATCAAATATAAACACTAGGAATTACGCACTCTGCACTTTTGGAGCAAGGGAGGCTTTATTTGCTTTGTTTATAACAATGCCAACAGAAAACATGACAGTATTACATTAACCTTCAGTAAAGATGCAGGTTTCTTTTCTCTTTATTCAAGGTCAGTGTTCTAGACTTTAATTGTCTATACACTTTTAACCTTTGAACTTTTCAACAAAATTGCAAACAAACTGAAAATACCATGTCCTTATTAGAAGAAATAGGTGAACATGACGTTTGCTTCATCAAAAGTATCAAAACCATCATCTCTCTTTCCTCATCCCCAAATCACTGATTGGCAGAAACTGGAAGCAGCGAAGAATCACTGTCCACACATTATATTTATGGCATTCTTTGTTTTAGTGTCTGGCTGGGGCTGCAGAGAATACATTGGACAAGATGGACCTCAGAGCTGGACTAATACAGCAGTTCTTGTAAAAGCTTTCTTAAGAGAGTCACACATTTGCGTTTATAGCATCAGACGAAATTCATTCTCCTGTCTGCTCTTCTTAGCTACGCGCTCAAAAAGGGAGGTGATAAAATCAAATGAACAAATATTCTTTTGTCTAATGCTATAATCTCAATATTCATGCACTTCCAGCAAAACTATCTCAAGAATTGTTGTTGTCTATTTACTGCATGCTACTATTATTGGAATGTCTATCCAGAATTCAGCAGACAGATGGAAATTTGCCTGTGCCTTGAATCAGCCGGAAGCTGTGTATGCACTTGGCTTGACTCTGAGGCCAAGCTCTGCTGAGAGGGGGGTGCATGAGCTGGGCTTGCTGCCACATTAGGGGAAGTCACAAGAATTCTCATCACTTCAGAGGGTTTATACTTCTACCTCCAAAAATATTATGTAGAGAGGCCAAACAATATGTACAACCTGTGATTCTTCCCCTACTTAGGAGCTGTTAGATCATGAAAAAGTTACTTATCCAACGTGAAGAGGTTAAACAAATGGGATGTGCAGAGCCAACTATTGATCTGTACATTTCCCCATGCAACAAACCACCCAACTGCCATCACATGTTCCCTTCTCAAATGTAAATGAAATAGCCCAACAAATGCATATATGAATTATCTTATAATACTGGATTCTTTTCCATCATAGGCAAATGAAAAATCCTATTATCCTCCATGCAACTGATGGACAGTACAGTGCAGAACAACAATAATTAAATAAGCCTTGGAGCTTTTCCCAATCAGTCCAGAGGAAAAACATTCCCTGGCACTTTTCTCCTGCCACTTTGAATAGTGCATATTCTGAGACAGGTGAAAGGTAGATGTGGAAGGTAGTATGAGCAAGAGTAACTTGTACCATAGTGCTTCTGGTGTTCAGCAGTGGACAACAGACATATTACAATACCGTGTGCTCATTGCAGAGGAGTTGGACCTCTCAAGGTCAGTTCCAACCTAAACTATTCTATGATTTTATGATTCATTTTATTATCAACCCAGTCTAGCCAGCAGTATGGACTAAACTGGTCTGTGCAGTCCTTCGAGAAAGAAGTCGCCTCACTTTGCCCAGGTACAACACTTGCATCTCAACAGGGACATACTTGGCAGTTTGATGTAACTTTGTACAGCAGGTGCTGCACCAAAGAACCACACACTTCCATTGAATTCTGAACTCCTGAGTGCTGGAGGAAAGCACAATGCTTTAAAGTAGACATGGTATTCTTTCCAGCTGAGCACTTTGGTGTGAAGCTACCCCCAAAATCAGCACAGTGCTGACCTGACATTGCCTGGCCCCTCATGCAGTCTGTCCTTTAAACTAGAGACATACGGTTTCAGCTCCTATTCATACTTTCACATTCAGTCACTTTTCATTCTGGTAACCTTGCCAAAAGCAGATTTTGTCAGGTGAAGTAATTTCCATCACATTAGAGAGATTATCTTAGTCGATGTGAGTGGTACACAAGAGGCTCAAACAAGCACTGGTAGGCTTGTCTGACAAATGTAGGCTTAAATTTTTCTTTGCTTCAGCTGGGTACAGGAGCAAGAGACTGCCAGCTACTCACAGAAGGATGCAATATGGCAATCAATTAAATCAAACACAGCTTGCGGCAGAATAAAGACATTGAAAGGTTAATATTTTTTGTGCTATCTTACATATAAATCAAACTGTTAAATTTCAGAGAGGGATTTTTTTTCTTTAAGGGCTTATAAAAAGGCATTGCATATCTGACATGCTTGCAATGGCAATGTTGTTACAGCATTAAAACCTCTCTAAGAGTTGATACAAACATTCTCTTGAACAACACTTGTGAAATTAACATCACTAAGCATCAAGAAAGCGAGGCTAAAAACTCACCACTGCCTTATTTTCTTCCAGTGTCTTCCCAGACTTCAAAATACCAAAGAATAAAAGTATATAATATCTTACTTTAGTGTTGCTATATCCTTCAATAAAAACTGTGTGAATCAGGACATTTATTTTGAAAGCACCATTCCTAGACTGTACCAGTATGTTCTGTCTATTGATCTCATTTGAAAACATGAAATGTGATAAAGTATTCTGACATTTGTAATAAAAATCCACCATGTGGACAATAATATATGAAACCACATAAAGGCACCTCCCTTTCATTCTTACAAGAATTTCATTCTAAAATCCAGTTGCAATTAAATCTGGCCCATTTTACAACCCTGGTTGTAAAAACACGCTAAATTTACCATTTCACAAGATTCTGAAATTAATCAAGGTGAGACTCAGTAGTCAAATTGGTTTTGCATTATGATTTTATGTTCCTTCAACTTCCAAACTTCTCAGAACTCAACGTCCTTGAAACTCACTGTGCTGAGATCAAACACAAGGGGAATTTAGCATCACCTTAGAGTTTTGTACAGCTCTCACCTTTGCAGATTTTTTTTTAATAGACCTAAGGAAGCTACAAGTTTCAATGGTGTACACACAATTCCTCTATCTAATATTGCAGAAAAAAAAAAAAAAAAGGAAAGAATGGAGACTTTTTTCCTTCTGTTTTGCTCATGTTTACCTGTGATTTGGCTTGGAAAAGTGATATACAAGGAAGCCAGTCAAACAATTCCCAGTTCCTAGACAGTGCTATAGGAGGCTCATTGGCTTAGGAACTGAATAAAACACAGACGACAATCATCTGTGGGTATCTGGCTACTATTAGCTTCTTCTACCAGTTCCAACACCACCATGTGGTGAACAGGTGGAAAAATTGGCTGGGCCCATAGGGAAACAGCCAAAGGTGAATCTTGGCATGTCCCTGTATCACTTTTTGGGAAATGGCCATTATTGACGTTGCCCAGCTGGCACAGAAGACTCAGTCAGCTGGGTACTCACCTGGGATCAGTATTTTGCTCTGGACAGGAGTCTGATGTTTCTTCCATTCCTATCATTACAATCAGACCTCCCTACTCAAGCACTGTATGAAGCTGATGCCTGGAAATTAAGCTGTTCATACTAAATGTTTCCATATCTAAAGCATCCTTTTGCCCTGTTCTGGAGAGTCATGTGTTTGCTCAAGGAAAAAGCCGTACAACTGGGTGCATGGAGTGATAATGGAAGAAGATACTTCCACTTTCCCAACTTTCATGCCTAAGGCTGGAGTGACAAGTAGGGCACTTTGCTTTGGGGTTTTTGGTAACTGAATGTCTCTGTAAACAAAAAAATTGAAACCCTTATTTGGAAATCCTTGCTGTGGCCCACTGAGGAATGTATTCATAAAAGTCCATCTTTGGCACAAAAAAGAAATTATATTACTTTATTTCTTTAAATTTCATTTTTTTTTAAATCACTTTCATATCCTAATGTAGCTACTACTGAGTAGCTTCAACTTTGCACACAATTGTCTCCTACAGCTAAATCCACCAGCATCCTGAGGGGGCAGTTAGGCCACAATCAAGTCACCAAAACAATATACTATAAAGAAATGTTTTTGTAGTTTCATGGCACTACAGTATTCATCTTCTATCTCATTTTCAGTTTTACATTTTATTTTCTGAATTCAAAGCAGCTGGGGCAACTAAATTTTTCCCTATGCATCTATTCCAGAGAGGGGATTGCTAGGGCATATAAGCAATTAGATATGCTACTTACTTACTTGGTTATTTCTTATTTGGAAGTGGTTTCTACCCACAATTTATTCCAAGCCATTTGTCATACACTTGCACTTATGATTATATGATTGCAATATGGTAATGCATTCTTTTCCTATAGAACAGCAACATTTCCCAGCATTTGCTCTGAAGTTATGCTTATGACTATCCCTAAAAGGGAAGGGTACTTTACATGAGAAAACCTACTATTCTTTAATTGCTACAATCATGATAATTACATGAAACATGTCTAAATGCAAAAAATGTTCAGGCATACTTACAGCACTTTCCAGAAACGGGTTAATGCTCTGATTCATATCTTGAACGTATTGGAGTCCAGATCTTTGGCCAGATTTACATCTTTGAAAATGCATCCAAACACAAACAGGATGAAGCATGCTTCAGATAGGAGAAGCAGCCATTTTAAGTAGCAAAAAATCCCTTTATTTTTCCTCCCTTACTGGCATGCCACCTCCTGAATCTTAATCTCCAAATACAGCTCAGTTGTTTCCTCTGGCACTGGTTTTATCTGTTAGGAATTAAGGCTCTGATGCTTCAAAGAATTACATGTATCTGAATGGCCAGTCCATGCCAAGAGCAGGATAAGGCAGTCTACAAATTTAAACCTTGGCAAGTCTTTTCAGGCTTGGGGTGTGAACCATGACAGTAAATACCCAACATGTCCAGCAGTATTGGCTTCAATGACTTATTCTACTACCCTCTTGGCACAGAGCATCCTGCCACATTCTACCAACTCTCCATCTTTACAAAATCTGCCTTCCACTCCCCAATCACAAGCAGCACTGCTGTTCCAAGAGCAGTGGGCTGCCTTTGCATCAGTTGTCCTAAGGCCAACATGGAAAGGAGGAAGCAGAGTGTGGAAATCAGCCCTTACTTGCCAAAAGTCAAGGGAGAGGACTAAAGAAGAGTCAGATTTCTGATCATCACACAAACTCATGTTATGTGTCTGCTCCACTACAGAGACCCAGAAGAGAGCTGGTGTGTACAGTGCCCATCG
>WEIV01020662.1:18738-32067 GCA_013390005.1 Calyptomena viridis
TCTAGTAATGTACACCAGACTATATAACAAATCTTGACTCATGACTGAGGTTCACTAACTCCAATTTTCTTTCTACACTTGTTCTTCCTGTACTTTTAGTAAGAAATAATTTTTTAGTTATTTTGGAACTTTATTGTGCTTTATTTTATTTCTTTTCCCCCTAAACTTTAACAGCCGTGAGACATGCTCGGAATTTCTAGATGACAGGGTAAGAAAAGATGCAGAAGTACCAAGGTGCATCTGATGCTGGTCCTCTTGGACCTTGAGTCCTCTCCTGCTCTCCACCCATCCATTGAAATGACGAGTAGTGCTGACATATGTCAACACCCTGTTAGTTAAAATGGGCATATACTGCAGTTCTAAGGATCCATCTCTTTGTTCTTTTCCTCAATAAAACTGTAGAGTCAGACTGGATCTTATTTAAATCTTATCTTTCACAACAGCCCAAGTGATTACTTAATTGTTTGCACCTGTTACTTAAAAGTCCCTGTCTCATTCAGTTAATTAAACATATTTAAAGCTCTATGAAGTCAGCAGGTTATTTCCAGGAGATTTGTAGCAGTTGTCTGATAAACAAATCACATGATTTTGGTCCCTGTTTCCAAATGTGTGGAAAAATTTCATTTTACGTTCTGCTCAGACTCATGTGTTTTTAACATTTTGTGGCAGGCATGAAAATCCCTAATTTTACTCAGGGGATTGTTGGAATCATTATTTTTCTCTGTTTACACAATTTTTTAAAGGTTAATAATTAATTATATTGTGTTGCCCTTCAGATTTATATCAGACCCTGACTTCCCAACAGATTAAATAGCAGTGGTTGACCTTTAGTTTGATAACTTGAGAAAACCTGGTACAACTTATTTTTGTTTGAGATCAGAGGCTCTGTTTCAGTATGCAAACTCCATTTTGAGCTTACATCTTCACTGCCTCCTCTTCTGCCTTTCTATTGCTATCTTGTGCTAAACAATAGAATATCTCTCCATTTTTATTATAATTTATTTAAGGGGTAACACTCTCAAGAAAGCTCAGGATACAGCATGTTTAAGTTCTGATCTTTTAGAAGAGGGAATTAAACACAACTACCTTAAGGGGAAATGTAACTACAGTGAGGCTGGTCTCAGCATCTCTCCATAAACTGAGGTTTACAAGAGGCAGGTTTTTAGCCTTTTTATGGCAGAAGACCAGAACAGAAAACAGAAATCTGACTGCAAAAGAAACCATGCAAGAGAGAAGGAAAGGGATTCCAAGATTCTTAGGGAAAACAGTTATTAGAAGATGCTACAGGCAAAAAAGAAATATGCAAAACTGTTTTAATGTTTTCAAGCTAAAGCAAAGAGTAAATCCAGCTTTAGAAACCTTTGCAAAGCCAACACACCTACAACTTCCCATGTTGCATTCCTAATGAAAAGAAGTACATAGCACAGATTGCTCAAATAATTGGAGATTTAACAAAAGCCTTATGATCCCTAACTGCATCACTGTTCAGGAAAATATTTAAGCACAAATATAAGCCCCATACCAACTTTTAATTGGGCTCTAATTCACCTCCTTGCTTAAATGCTTTTCCAAAAGAAGGATTCTACGTGAGGAACTAAGGTTCTGGAAACAGCAATGATCAGGAAATTAATTTTCTGCCCACTAAGCAAACCTTTGTTCTAGCATTGAATCTGGAAAGCAGCATTATACCTTGAGCAAACCTTTGTTTTAAAGGCAAGCAGCACTTTTATGTTGGTTAGGAAATATATCACATATTAAATCTCTTAATATTAAGTCCAAATAGAGATATTGTCATGACAGGATACCTCTGCCCTCTTAATCCTCACAGAATCTTCTCTGAAACATGCATATATGTAAATAATTCATGGAAAATGTGTCAACAGACAGTAGAAGACAGATGACACTTTTATGGGATACTACAAATAGCACCTTATGGCAATGCATAAGCAGAGAATTATTCAAAACCTTTGCTCTCTTCATGAGTGAAAGACATCTCTGAAGTTTGTATGTTTTTTCTGCTCTTTAGTCACAAGCCTGTGACTACGTGAGTGGAATCTACAATGGGATTATTAAGTAATGCATTGGCTTAGTGCAGTGGTTGAGTAGACCTCAGTAACTGTGACATTTAATCTCTTTCCAGAAAATATTTAACAAATGCAGCAGATCAGTTTCCTGTGAACAGAAAACAAAGATTTATTTCTTCCATGGAATTGCTAGGTAACACCTTTCAAAGCTGAATAGCTTTGAAAACCTTTTTGTGAAATGGGTCTGCATAGTAAGCACTATACAGGTACAGATGCTGCACATACATTGAGATATCATCACAATTCCTTTCGTATTTAACAAGCCTACCTCCTTATGGATGATAAAAGCATTCTTAGTGGTTTCCAAAATCCCCTTTAAAGAACTTAAACCCACACATTTTTGAAGTTGTTGTTCTTCTACCTTCTATTAATGTGTGCAAGTTCCTTGCTGGCTCTTAAATGATGCAATAAAGCAACTGTTGTTGTTCTTCACAACATAAAAAAGTGGAAATAGAGATACAAGACTGGTGTCCAAACTCATGACCTTCCTCTTGTTCAGGACAAGTGGCAACACTAACCAGTAATAAAAATACACAAAATAAAAAGGCAGAAGAAAGTAGAAATATGACCCATTCTAGAGAGCAAATGGTACACCTCTCAAATTTTAAAAAAAACCTTAAAAAGGTTTCCATGGGAACAGAAATTTGGCACAGTTATGAAAAACTGTTAGGAGGCAACTTCTACCAGGCCAGATGGATAATATGTAACAAGGGAATATAACAAGAAGGGAAGTAGGTTGTATAATCCCCTAAACCTTGACAATGGTCCCAAATGGACCTAATCACAGGGCATATCTCCAAAAAAATGTCATCACCACTACCAGTGGTGACAACACTACCAAAAGCAGGTAGGAACATTACTGATTAGATGGAATAAGAAAGGCTGCATACACCTTCCAGTTGTTTTGGCTACAGGGAAAAAATACAGCATGGCTGTGGCAATTAATCCCTTCCCAGGTTATTTCAGTTAAGCGGAAGAAAATATTTGAAATGTTTGTCTTCAAAACACATGCATCTAGTAATTCNGGTTAGTTGGAACCAAGACACCATTTGTTAGTAATCAGTTTATTAATATTACTTCTCCATCTTGAATACTTCTCAACCTCTACAGTCTTTGAGCACCTGATGGTTAACACATTTATTCTCTCCCATGTCCCACAGGCAAGGGAGGTCTTCCTTTTCTCCTACCAGGGGAACAAAGGCCCGGGGAGGCAAGTTCCAGATTCTCACAGATAACACAGTTTAAGCAGCTAACTCCCACTGAATTAAATACAAATGCTTAGATATCTTGGTATATCTGAATCTGTGAATTTACCAAAGAACAATAAGGAACTGGATTAATGATGCAAATATGAATTCAAGTGTTTTATTATGCCACGCACCTTTAATAACCCTATCAGGCCTTCTTTCCACTGGCATTGATGAAAGTGTATTGATAAGCAAGATCCCAGATAACCTTCTGAAGAGACAAACATTCATCATGAAGACATTTTCTGGAATTGCTTCCAGCCCACACTGGAGACCTCACCAATAGTGCCTCAACCTACTGCATATTAAATCCGAAACACTTTTTCTAATGACAATGGCAATATAATTTAAAATTTAGCAATTTATTACTACTACAGAAAACCTTATAACTATGATGCTGGAGGAAGACTTGTTCCTGATTGTAATAACCATCAACTATGGAAGTTCTATGAAGACTTATTGCACTTTTACTTTGCAGATAACAGCTGTAAGATCCCGAGAAACACATGGCACCATGTAGTTCCCAAGTCTGATAGGAAAACGCAGCTGATCCTGATTCTCTGTTGCTCAGTCACACATGCTTTTATGAAGGGATGTAAGACACAAACAACCCCACATTTGCATAAAGGATGTAAAGTGACCAGTTATGTGCAACCAGAAAATAAAAAAATTACTGAAAACATTCAAAAAAGAATGTGTAGACATACATTGCTACATTTCACACTGAAAGATTGATCTGATCAGGGTAATAGTGTAATTTTCTTTTGGCTGTCAAAACTTGCAAGATCCTCACTAAATCAAATACCTCTTTTGGAAGAGCCAACACAAAAATCCTACACCACATTAAACCAGGTTCTAAGATAGTACACATCTACATAACATTATGTGGCTGCTGAAAAAGAATTACACCACATCAAATATTACCTTTGACCTAAACAGAATCTAAAAATTTCTTTAGGCACTTGTGCTTCCTTCATTCTGGTAGCATCTGAGGGAGCACCCTAACTACTTGCAAGAAGATTTTGCCTACCTGAGTACTAGAATTGTAAAGGTCCCCTTTTGAGTCCCAGAAGTCCTGTATCCACCATCAATAGCTCATAATGAAAACTCAGTTCACACCTTAGTTATAGTGAGGATATTATAACTATATTTACTATAACATTGTCATGTATTTTGACTGACATTTCATTTAGGATTCAAATTGGCTGCTGCTTGTCATGTCAGATAATTACATTTTTCTTCAGCCACCTGAATACAACTATCTCAGGAAAAAAACCCCAATGAAAGTCCAAAAACCTTCAACGTTCCATGTGTTCCAGAAAAATAGCAAAGGGCATGGGAACACAGGTTGTCTTATGTGAAATGCCTTTATTTATTATGCATAAAGCAGTCTGGACTCTTGTCAGGTTAGATAGAACAAGACTTTGGTGAATCAAATCAAATCTACATCAGAAATAAGGCAGGCAATTTTATATGTAGGTTTTGTGTTTATGATCCAGGATGAAAAAGGTAAAGAAAAAAGGTGCAGATTTTAATGATGGCCCTTCATAATCTGTTTGATAGTCTAATGCATATTACACTCCCCTGGATGGTTTAACTTTTGAGGACTAGTCTGTCAGATAATGACATGTTTACCACACTTAGAACTCAGGTAGCTATCTTTTGTCCTAAATCAAAAGGTCACTTCAGCAAACTGGAAAAACTTGCTTCATGTTTGTTGCATGGCAGTTTAGCCTGGCTGCTTTGCTTTATTAGTTTGATAAATAACTACTGAAAATTTTGTCATTTTTTTCATCTCAAGGAAATAGTAAAGGTCAGGCACATGAAGAACAACCAGTGTGTGTCTGCAATCAGATGGTTCAACACCTCACATTTTAGGACTTTTCCCGCTAGATTAAAATCCAAATACATAGTCTATAACTGGGAAATGTAAAGTTTTCAACCAGAAAACAGACATAGATGCATTCTCTCCAAAACATCAGGGTCTCACCTGGGGCTACATGCAGGGATTGCTCAGGATCCTGACTCCAAAATCCTCTCTTCAAAATAAGCATCTTCCTAAAGCTGCTCTTTGTTTACTTGTTTTGTCCAAGAAGCAGAAGAGTCAGTCCTTTATTTTTCAAGCAAAGAAACAGTAGCAATACCTGTGATTATCTACCATACAGCAGCTTTCAGGATGGAGCACAGAGCGAGGAGCTGGGAAACACAAAATCACTTAGCTTGAAGGAATCGATATCTTCTTCTCTCCAGTGCCCCAAGAATGCCCTAATCACCACATTTGCACATGGAAGCAGCAAGACATCTTTGTCTGTTTGCAGCAGTATGTGGCTTCCATCTGCTTAAAAGAAACACTGTCCCATGTGTGGTTTGTTCCTACAGCGATGACCTCTCCTTGTCTGGGTTCAATGCCAGAGCTCACATGGCTCTGTAAAACTGTAAAAAGCAGGAGGGGAAGAGAAATGAATCACCAGATTCTCCACTCTTTCTTCAGGAAAAGGATAATGAGACACAATGTATGTGGACAAAGTGTGTGTTGGGTATAAGCCAGGAGTTAGTTTCAAATTTGGGTTTCACAAAACTCCTGCTAAAAAGTCTTAAATGAGAGTTGTAGTAAGAGTGCAGGGCAAATTTTCAAGCTAGCATGGTATCACCATTATGTCCAGGATGATGTCTAGCATCAACTTGAAGTGAAAATCAGATTCCTAACTCCCATAGGCACTTCTAAAGTCTTTTCCCAATATGGTCTGTAGCATCAGCTCAAAAGCCCAGATTGGTGATACAATTAGTTTTAGGTGACAGATCCTCCATTCCAATCACTTTCAGAAAAATAAAATGTGGTGCAACCTGTCAAGGTAACACAAAGGGAATGTTTCACTATCACTTTTCAAAGAATATTGTAAGAGCCATGATCTCACCTGGCTTAAATTGGCAGAAGCAATTTCAAGGAAGTTGTGATGGTTGACAGTACCTGAGTACCATGTCTTGGATATTAAAATTTAGTGATAGTGGTTAGACAGATAAAAAGAAAAAAACAAACCAATAAAAATATGTATGTTCAAAACAGAACAAATTTACCCTCAAATATAATTTATCTTGTGCATGTCCTTCACACTGTGGAAATAAACCAGGTCAGATGCATTCATTATACAGAACTAGATGTGTGGAAAAACCTAAAGGCATGTTTGGGAATGAGTTGGGGTTTTTTAGCTATTGCTAGGTTTTGAAGAACTCACATTTTATTTTCTTGCATTCTTTTTCAGTAGAATCATTTATAAATGTCAAGTTAGCAGACCATATTATTTTCGCTTTTTAATAATAAAACTACAGCATGCTAGGAAATACCCAATAGCAGACTAGCTCTTAGGGTTGGTGATTATACTATTGCTAATGAAAACAAAAATCTACATATTAAATATTATTCAAAGACACTCTACTTTTCAAAACATGATACTGAACACAGCATCCCAGGCTGTTTGCAACCTTTCAAACTTGCTCACACAGGAAAGAACAATACGTTTTCAGATAATAACTGGAGAAATTTTTAAAGAGCTCCTGATGCTTTTTGGGTAAATTTATACTTTATATGGCAGATTGGTGAAAAAAACCCCACAACACTCCTAGCTGAATAATCAGTTCTTATATTAACCTCCCTGCCTCCCTGTTTCAGTGAGGGATATTCACAAAACTCATCCCTTTATGTCAAATCTCAGCACAAATGCCTGGGACTGCAGGTAGCTTCTTGCTTGTGCATGGCTGTAAGCTCCTCACATACTGCATAATGTGGGTAAGAGACAGGCAGGCAGAAAAAATGGAAAAATGCAGGAAAGGAAGAAGAGAAAGCAAGCGCACACTAGTCGAAAGCTCTGTGTTTTATAAGGCTGAAGCAATTTAAATTGCCAACACCTAAGGTAGTGATGTCTGCAAAATTCACAATTCCAAACAAACATGGATAAAACAGTTTGTAGCAAACCCATTTGGGAAATAAGTAATCAACTAGTTGCCAGTCTACAAAGCATAATGTGGACTACAATAAGTAAATAGTCTGGAAAACTAGATCTAGACAGCAAAATCTAGACTCATCTTCAGGTCTATGTATTTATTTTGGATAATGACCTTCGTAATATACTTTCTTTAGGTAAAACCTCCAGTGGCCTGCAAGATTTCTGTAATATATTTCTGCTCTAACAACAGTACTTGGGATTTAATTTGCATTTATTAATAATTTATTTTTCCCAAGCTCTAGCCATAAAATTTTAGACTGGAGAAAGGAGAGAAAGCATAGAATAGTTGCCTAATGAAAAAAATCCTGCTCCCTTCCAGAAGCACAAAAAGACTGCCCTGCTCCTTCTGCCCATCCTGGCAAGGCTGCCAGCACAGCCCAGTGTGACAGCAGTGCTGTGAGATCAGCCCCAGCACAGGGACTGGTACCCAGCTGAGAGGGTGAGACAGGAGCCTGCCATCCCCTGCAGAATAATGAATACTGTCCTGATAAATGCATCCCAGCATGTGCTACTTTCTAAAAGACAGGGAAGATGAATGCTATAAGAAGGGGTTTTATATTGTTGGTTTTAATATTTTTAATATCAGTCTTCCAATCAGGCTGCATTATCTCAGCAGGATCAGTGAGACCTGGTATCTCTAGTCATTCTTATATTCTAGCTAAAAAGTGTCTGGTTCAAACCCACACACAGAGAAACAAAACCAGAAAGCCAATCAGAAATCCAGCACATGATGCTACAGTTCCTGAAAGACCACATGGCAAAAGAAACTGGAAAGCAAGAACTACAACACTTCATTAAATACTCACTGCATATTCAGGCAAAAGAAAATGACTTAAAGGTAGATTTTATCCTGTTTAAACAGATCTTCAATGATATCAAACTCTGGTGTCTATCAGACATGCTCCAGTGCTGGAAAATACTTTGTCCCTTTGATGATTATTCTTATTTATTATAGGGCTGTATTGCTGTCAGGTTTAAACCTTGCAGTACTGCTAAAGATGAACATGTATAAAACAAACTAAAGACAGAACAGTGTCAGAACTTTGAAGTATCTTGACCACACCTTTGAACACGAGAAGCTTGACTGGTCTATAACATTCTTCTCTAGAGAGTCTCATCCAACGTTGGGGAGTGAAGGCCAGGTACACAAATCCAGTCTCTCATTGTTTCTCTGTCAGAAGCAATGATAATCACTAATAGGTCTAACATTAATAACAACAGTACATAAAGGCATAATTCAACCTGTTATATGGCTCTCTTTCAAGTCTTGACCCCACTGGGCTGCTGTAATATTTTCTCTGCTTTACAGATATAAAAATGAGGTACAGATATGACAAGAGGAACAAAAAAACCCACCAAAAACCAACAAACAAAAACCCAACCACACCACCACATTTGGCACAAGCTGATTTCTCAAATATGCACCAACATGAAAGCCAGTTTCCAAGTCAAGTCAAAGTCAAATTCACTGCAAAGACAGGGATGGCTTTAAGTCTGTACAATAGTTCCAGCTTCTCTGACCCAGGCACTCTGTACAGTTACCACTAGGAGTGAGTCTGCTCTGCACTGGACTGGGGTCACTGGGAAGGACCAGCTCCACACTAGCAAGCACAAGATCCATGAACCTGCAGCAGTATAACTCCCACTGTGGTGGTGGCTGAGATAAAGCTGGTGACCAGGGTAAGGCATTCCTGGAGAGCAGAGTGAGGAATCTTAACAGTGTTTCCTTTTTGGGTGTTAATCCAACTCCTACTCTTGTTCTACAGATGTGAGTTCAATGTCATAACAAATTGAATGCAAAAAATCCTGGAATGAAACTTAAAAAAACAACTTAAATGAAAAACCCAACTTAAATGTTGAAGGCATCGTCTCACTAAATTAAAATCTAATCCTTTCAGAAATAAGTCAAAACCAATCTTTACCTTCTCTGCTCTTCAAAACTTGGCCTCAGGCCATTTTATTTCTCCAGTGTAATCTGTCTGGTCTCACTAGAAACAGGATTGATTTGCAACCACTCTAGTTTGATATCAGTACATGCTTGACTTTCTAACAATAAACAATTTTTTCCTTGTAGCTTTTCTTGTAGCTAAAGCATATTAGAATACATTTCCTCTGTAACTACAACAGCCTTTTGAGTGAGAGGCACTGATCCACACTGATCTTTGGAAGAATCTGAGCTCAGTGTCCAAAAGCTTAATATATGACATTTCTGCAGAGTGGAAAGAGAAGCTTATTTTTTTCACTTTTGTAAAAAAAAAAAATCAGTTATTATAAAGTATCTACAGCTATAAATTCCACTTAGGAACAACTTGTTAAAACTAGGGAATGATATTCTTCAACTGTTTCTCAGTCTGGAGGCTGCTCGGTGGAAGAGAAAGATCCATCAAACTCAGCTGCTGCCTGAAGCAATTCTGAAGTGATTCTTCCCAACAAACAATCGACTTTCCCGAGAGATCTGCTGCTTCAGCTAAAGCAGCTGAGAATTCCTCCCCTGAATACAAACCCCAAAATACAACAGGGAGGAACTTCCTGCTCCACCCTTTTCTCAATCAAAAAACTCAGAGCAGAAAAATCCCAACCTGATGTTCTTTCCCAGCTTTCCTTGGAATAACATATTGCTCTGCTGCATATTCTGCTGCACTGATATTAAACCAAGCTGTTTATATTTCAGTCAATAAAATGACAAAATCTAGATATCTTTCAGCAGATTGTTCTGATAGCAATAAAATCCCTTCGCTGAGGCTTTTGTTGGAGAATAAAAGATCAAAATGGACTTCCTAACAATTTCATACACAGCCATAGATAACCATTGGAGGAGGAATAACATATAGTATTTTTTAACAATAGTATTTTTTACTTCATTACCGTGTATTTGTAATACAAATACATGTACATTGAACAGGACTAATATTATTCTTTATAATAGTATTATTAATAATCCATCCTTTCATAATAACAGATGGTATTACTGTCCATATCAGACTACCTTATTTGCAGCAGCTTTGATAGAATATGCTGGTCCTGGTACAATAGAACATGTTAGCATAAATATCTTTTGAAGACTGTGTTGAATGAATTTGGGATTGAAATTCAGGAAAGTCAGGTTCATCAAGAAATTTCTGCAGTTTTAGAACATTTTATTTCTCTTACAGAAAATGGCATCCAGACTACGTGTATGAAGTCACAACAGACTTAGAAGTCAGCAGAGCCATCTTTGCTTCCGGGATTGATAAGAGATTACCTGGTTTTGTATGAGAGCCAGAATAGGTATTTGTATTTGCCACTGTCCTTTTGGACTGGGATTTTGGTGGCTTTCAGTAGCAAAGCACCACTCAGTAACATTCATTGAGAATTATTGGTTCACTAAGATGTGTCATTCTTTGCATGCAACATTAAATCTGTGTCTCATTTTCCTCCATCTCAATACACCTTTCACTTCTTAAACAAAAAAAGAATAACCACAGCTGCATTATCAATTTTTCCTCTGTCAAACAAAACCATTGCAGATTAAACTAATAGGTTCATACCTGCGTACTAAAAGCTGTGGGACAGATATGCCTATCTACAAAAATATGAGAAGAGTATGTAAATATATTCTTTTGTTCTTTGAAATAGCATTCAAATGAGCCAATGAATCTCATTAAATACTGAATTGATAATACAAAACCAGCAGTAGATAAATTATTTCTTCTAATTAATTATCATGTAGTGCTACCATGAGATGAGATTTAAATCAGAGTCAAGAGACAACTTGGAATAAAAGTCTGTTAAGATTACCCTATATTTGGCTCATGCCAAATAAAATAAGTTCTGTACCTTCATAGCAACAATCTGCAGAGATGCTTAACATGCAGGTAAACCAATTTGCTTTCAGTTTCTTTCTGCAGTTTTCATGCAGACCTTCGGAAAAATGGTGGAATAACTGAAAACCTCTTTTCTCCATATACAGCACAGCTGATGTGTCCATAGGAAGCCCCAGTTACAATGGACAAAAGGGACAGCACCCATAGCAAGCACCTGGAGCATTCTGCTCAAAACATTGCCTCTAATGGACACAGCTTTGGCATCTGTCCAAATCCTTTTACAGGCTGCCTTTCACATACTTTTCTGTCCTAGAACCACTGGTAGAACATTCTACATTAATGTCAACAAATTATTTTGCTTCCAAATTATATTTTAAATCAAGAAAAAAAATCAAGTATTTTTTTTGTTTAATTTCTTTAAATATTGGATAAACATGGAGCAAAGTTGTGACTGGCCCATGTCCCATATTCCCCTCTGCTTTCCCACCATGATGTTAAGAGCACTTTACAATGGAATATATCATGTCACATGAGACTCCCCCAACAGGGAGGGCAAGAAAGAAAATTATATCTTTTTCTTTCATTTTCCATTATGTAGATTTTACATCAAGGGAACAAGGAACAAAAAAACCCCAACAAAACACCAAAAAGACCTTACAGTTTCAAGGACTAAATCAATTATATTAATGCAAATATTTCTGTCCCATATATTGTAATGGGGCATAAACAAAAATAAAGGGGACAGGCACAAAACCCAGTAAGGCAGAACATATATCTACCCAGAGATATATCTGCTATATCTGATATTAGAAGAATACAGCTCTAGACCAGCAGTGAAATTGATTGAGCGATGTTATCTGAAACCAGGATTAGCAAAAGGGGAAAGAAAATGAGGAAATATGGGGGAATGACCCATAATATCTATCTTGTGAGTCCCCAGGCCCATCAATCATCTCTGCTACGATTACACATTGCTGGAGAGAAATTGGGCTGAAATGTTAATGATCTCATGATTTACATTCTGCCAGAATCCTTTCCCTTTCCTCTGCAGCCTCAGAAATAGCACACAAGTTCCAGAGTTCAGAAAAAACAGGATGAGGGGAAATCACAATCTCTTAAAACCTATCATATTTCACAGCACAGGTCGTTACTGTTTGTTCCTGTAGCAGTACCAAAAAAGGCCTCTTCCCTCAGTACAGCATAACAACTGCTGAAATGTTTCAAGGACTTCAGATGTATTCCTGCCAGAATATAAAAACTGTGACAATGATAGGCAGGGATTTTTAAAAAAATTAAAAGACACCCCAACCCACAAAAACCCCTCAAATCAGAAAAAAATTTCCTTGCAGGACAATTTTTCAAGGCTAGCAAGTCAAACTAATTTTAGGTTGCAAAATAGAACTGTTGCCTTTCATTCTAGTTAAACAGGATATTTCAGTTAACTCTGAGTCCAAGAACTGTTGAACTACCACCAGAACTGTTTTTCTTCCAAAAAACTCTGCTAGGAAAGTTTCTCATCCAGGAACACATGCTCATTCATACTGATTTTTTTTTTTGCAAGCCATATCAACTGTTAAAAAAAAAAAAAACCACAACCAAAAGCCCCCAAAAAAACCCAAACAAACCATTTTAAATATCAAAGTGTTTCTTTTTCCCTGCTAAAAGGAGAAAACTGTTTATTACAATGCCCAGGAAAGAAAAAAGGTAAAGTTGGGGATTCTTTTTATAAAAAGAGCATTGTTTGCTAATATTATTAATGAATGTAAACTTCCAGTATAAAAATTCTGACAAAAATAAAAATCATAGCATTTCTAAAACACTTAGGTATTGGTTCTTGTTTCCATAATTCAAATATCATAGGACATGTTCCTTGTCCCAACATCCTCATTTATGATACAATAGTTTTGCAATTGAACAACAAGGGAAGCTTATGNAGTTGGAGTGGGGATATAATTGTCTTAGAACTGAAACCCCAATAAAATCAGTACCCCTCACCATCACTGAAGAAAGCCTCTTAAATGTGTATTCTAATAAGTTTCAATATCTTCTGAAATATAGTTATGAGGTATAAGAATCAATTTGCTTTCTCAGAAGGGTGACTGGTCAAGGCTAATTCCCCACAGATACTAAAAGTATTTTTCCCCTTAACTTCCTTCTCATACCCCTTCGCTTCCTCACTAAAACAAATGAAGCA
>WEIV01020664.1:1726-21963 GCA_013390005.1 Calyptomena viridis
CGTTCAAAACTTACACTTCTCAAATCAACTCCTGAGCCATCTCCTCCTCTCTGCTCCCTCCCTCAGTGAATTATTTACCTTCCCCATGTCTTAGGTTCCTCTTCTGTTCAAAAAAGTCAGTGTCAGCCTAAAAAACCACCTGCAGCTATCCTGATGAATACTAGAAATCTGCAGGGTGTGTTATTAGCTATATTTTTTAGGTGGGAAAATTAAGATTGAAAGAATTTAAGTGACTTGGTCTGACAGAAAACATGGTCCAATGACGTCATATGAGCCTTACAAGACAGCACACATCAAAATATAAACGTTTGTGGAACTGAGTTATAGAAAGGCAACAGCGACTTCTGTTGGCAGGGCTGTCACTTGCTTAAGAGATTAGTCCAACTCTGACCCAACCTCTATTCGAAGTCCTGTAGCAACCTCTATTTACTGTGATCTGGAAAGTCCAATACAACTAACTGCTAGCTGACAGAATGCTTCGGAAGTGAGTCTTAAGCTTTGAGATCTGCTGAAAATTCTTCTAAGGGCTTTCATGTCTGTCGATGGATGAGGAAAAGTCAGCAAAGAGAGAGAAAAGAAACAGGAAGAACATGAGATCCTTCAAAAAATGTCTTTGACTGGAGATTTCAGAGTACAGGGAGAATGAAAAGGTTTAGAAATTTCTGCAGGTTTTTTTCCCTAGAAAATTAGACATGAATCAAACAAGTACTTTCAGTCATTTTTATGGATGAAAACTGCTACCCAAAAATATCCATGAAAAGGAACAAATGAGTAAATGCAAGCAAAAAATTCCTAAGCCAGCACAACTCCTGAAATATCAGTTTAATTTGCTCCACATGTGAAATATTTATATGCATTTAAAACCAGATGAAATTTCACAGTCATTGTCTTATGTAACCACAAGGTTGCATTAACAAGTCTGAAGGTGACAAAAGTATGAATGAATGTGGTAAGCTTTTTATGCATGAAAGAAACAAGGCCAACAAAGACCTAAGAAAATAACAACTTCAATTTATTTTGCTTTTCAGGGACTCAAGGTTGTGTACTACCCTAACTGTACGTTTTTTGCAGCATTGGATTTGCATTAAATTCTAAAATTGAAACAGAAGTTTGCCTCTTTGCATGTCATAGCCATAATTCAAGAGACAGAGAAAGAATTATTTAACAGAGAAATGAAAATATAATTTTATTAGCATTATAGCCTCAAGGGAACATGGGAAACAAAGCAATTAAAGTAGGAAATATGGATATTTTGGTAGAAAATAAACCATATCTAGCATGATAAAAATCACAGCAATGTAATGTGGGCCCACCTAGCTGTTTAATGACTCAAATATGTCCATGTACAAACATACACAAACTGGAGAGATACAAGTGTATATAGACACACTGATTCAGAGAGGTCTGTGCAGGCTACTTTGGTTTTCCAGTTACTATCATTGTGCCTTTTGAGACAATCCTGTCCAATATGCTTTCCTGTTTCTGCTCTTCACAATATGAAATGGAGTTGACAATACCCAGAGCTAAAGTGTATGTGATAATGTTTTTCATGGCAACTACAGTTACTAACTAGTAAACAGGTCTAGAGGACCCATGCTGCCCGTTCCTGAAGCCTGCCTTCCCTCCACAGCAGTCAGTCAGGCCACATAACCCAATTTATGACACTTCCTGAGATTTCCCATATGTGCATTCAGTCCTGGACTTCCAGTACTCTATTTCTTACACTGGATAGAAACCTAATTCTAAGCCTAAACCATGATTCACAGCCAAATTATGCCACTTTGTCTATTATCTACATTGTCTTTCTTCCTTTTGTGGCTTTCACTTTACTTTATGATTATAAAGAGCAAACAAATCCTTCTTAGACTTTATTCTGTTAGCCTTGACATCCTTGTAAGACAATTCTTCAGTCTTTCAGTGATCTAAACACTTTTCTCTTTTATGCACCCCAGCTTTAGCTCATCTTGAACAAGACACTTCATAGCAGGCATCACTCTGTCAGCGACTTGTGCCTTGAACAACGACTCTGAGACACTCTTTGCCTTCACTGCAAACATCTTCCCAAAACGTCTCTGCAACACATCTACCTTCCTTGGAAAGCACTAGTCCTCGCCTTCACCTGTGAAGTAACAACTGCATGCAGATCTTTCTCTTATTTCCAAGTGCCAATACAAGGATGACAACAGGCACATATGTAAAACCCAAATGTGCGATATCACTTACTATAATATGTTTTCTCAAACCATGATACTGTGAAAAATAGAGAAAATTAATCTGTACTATCCAGACCTATGATATGCAATATTCAACCCATAATACCCATGTGTCTTTAAATGGAGTACTGTTGGGCATCTTTGGATATCAAATTGGTCTCCAATTAGTATTTTCTCTTCTATTTTTTCACATCAGGGACCAGCAGGAAACCAATGAATGACAGCTAAACAATGAGAGAAATAAAAGCACTTGAAAGCAAAAATCATCAAGTCAATAATAATGCTGTTCCTATTATTGAGAGAAAACATAAGTGTTGTATAAATGAGCCTTATGGTTTTGTATGCCAGTCCATAAATATGTAGTTCTGCAGACAGAAGTCAATACTAAGTGATACACTGCAACAGATATAATTAGATAACTATTCTGGAAATACTTCTACCTCCCTTCCTGACAAAATTTTTCTCTTCTTTCTTACATGAATGACTCTTGTCACACCAAAGAATTTTCAGAGGAGCAAATACAAATTCTTAGAACTACAACAATAAAATATGCAAAAGAGAGAAGAAAGGAAGATACCTTTGCAATGTCGATCATACTAGTTCCTTTTGTAGCTAAAGCTTGGTTGGGAATAATTCAAGGTGTAATTATCAAGTTAGAAATTGATGAGTATCCCATAGGAGCTTGGAAAATGAGGAAGGTAGAAACCAAAGGATCCTCAAGACGTAATATAATACTTAAGAACATTGTCCATTTAAATATGAAAATGGATCAAATTCCCTTTCATGTTAAATGGAATATAGCTTATGTATATTGATTTTAAATAGAAATAAAAAACACCACAACCAGCAGAACACTAATATTCACTGAAGAGCACTGGATGTTAAGGAGAAAAATAATAGCTAATATATGCAAACATTCTAAGACATAGAATCAAAGAATCACAGAATATGCTGAGTTGGAAGGGACCCACAATGATCATTGAGTCCAACCCTCAGCCTGCACAGGACCGTTCCCATGAGTCACACCATATCTTGTTCTAAAGCCTACTGAAGCTGCTATTGGGATGCTCTGTATCAACCTGGAAAGACTTTGGATTAGTTCCAGTTTGTACGGAAGCAAAGCCAGACTTACCAAAAATATCAAGAGTTCACGTGTCTGTTTCTTTCCAATAATGTTAGCTAAGAAAGAGATTCAGATGCTAAAGATGCAAGAAATTCCATTGTGCAGTCATCCTTTTTTAAAAGGCACTAAAGACCTTTACCCCTTTTTCTGGCAAGACTGAAAATTTATTTTCTAGCTACAACAAAACGATCAGCATTTCCACTGGCCAAAGGCATGACAAGATCTGGGGAAGTATTTGTTCTTTCTTCCCCTGCTGCAGTTCATCAGACGGGTAACTCACTACTACAAGTCAGAGCCACAGGATGTCCTCTAAACACAGGTAGAAAGGATGAAAGCTTCACAACATGTAGGAAGGTTAGTCGCCTCCTCATATATTTTCGGCTGTTCAGTGGACTGTCACTGAGCTCCTGCTACCTAAAAAGAGCTCACCAGCTTTCTGGTTTTATGTTGCTCTTTTTTTCCCATTCCTCTGTTTTAAATAAATAGTCTCTATAGCAACTGTTTTGCATCCTGATGCATCTGAGGAATAGGGTCAAAAGAGATGCAGTTTATTTCAAGGGATGCTTTAATTTCCAAATTAAACAGCACATGTGCAATATATGTATATACTTTGTATATACTACAATGTCTAGAATCCACAGAGATTCCTGTGACCTCCCACAGAATGCCTCATCTGAGATTCCTGACAGGACCTGGCCCGGCAAGCACTGTGCTCCCATCCGTAAAGTTAAGCCCCGAAATGTGGTCCCAAAATAATACAAGTCAATAGTCATATTCATCCTTCGAACTGCACTTGACCCAGGAGCATGTGGGAAACATGCATGAGCTTTTAGCCCAAGGTATCTCAGAGGTAAAGCATTGTTTCTTTTCCATATGGTAGCATTGCACTGAAATCTTTACCATTCATTGCCCACAATGGGAAACAAAGATATTGAACAATGACTTTGAAATGAATATGCAGTAACAATAAATCAGTTATTTAAAAAACTTAATTCTAAAGTATTTTGGTTTTAGTTCATAATGAAAAAGTATTCAGACAAAAGATTTCTCCTTTACAAAAGCACTGTTTCCCAAAAGTAGACATTTTGCTCTCACCTTGGCAATGTTTACTTTTCAGCTGCAGCTCTGAAAATCAGCAAGTACGCTCTTTTGCCTTTTAGGCTGATTTAATTAAAAGCGATACTAGATTGTATTATACCTCCTTAAAATACTGTTGTAAGAGATAGCCTGGGGAATCACTCCCCAGCTGCTTTAGAACAATGCATAATTCTGTTTAACTTCCCAAGCAGCGAACAATGCTGGTTTATCATAACTACTTGGAAGGTTGCCATGCCACAACCTAACGCTTCCTTTCTTTATTTTTGTAATTTCTTACTTCTTAAACTCGGAGGATGGATACCCAATGGACTGGGGAGAATATTTTGTGTGATTCTGACACCTTTGAGAAAATGAAGCTACACTGTTTGCTTATCATTCATCGAACATGGAAAAGCTCAGGCAATACATACACACTCCAATAATTGTGCAGTGCCTTTGGATGTAAGCATCTGTGATTTATAGCTGTATAATGGTTACTGAGAAGGTGCTTTGAGCAGAGGCAGTATGGTGTGTGCATCTAAACCACCATGTGCTGTGGGTCTGCAAGAGTGTATGATCTCTCCAAAAACACATATACCATTTTGCTTAGTTTAACATACATAAGCAGACACTCCAGAAGCAGTTGCACTTGCAAATTATGTGTAAAGTTTATCTGCAGATAAACTTACTTTTTACTTACAGGTAACTAAAAAAGAACATAAACAACTAAAGGATGAATAGGCATAGGTCAGTTTTTATAGTAAGGCAGATTTCTGGTGCTGGAAATGTTTATTTGAATATCAAAGACAACAGAAAAGAAGAGCAGTTGCCCAAGCTGATACTAGTGATAAACTACCTTGTGATCTTAATTTTGTAAAAATACAGTCCATGTGTCATAATATTCATGTAGGTTTGCTTTCATTCTGTTGAGCAGCATTGCAAACATTTAGTTCCTAATGGGAAAAAAGTATTCTAATTTCTTTGGAGATAGGCAATTGTAGGGAACATCTTGGCATTGTCAAGACTGATTTTCACTGCCAGACAGAAAAGCAATGCCACACAGGCAGGCCAGAATCACACTTGACCCACAGGCTAAGAAGGTTTTATTTCACCATAAGCAGAGAGAATAAGTTGATCAGGAACACATGTGAATGAGGAAATGGGCTTAGCACAACTCCTTGCCATGAAACTTGCCAGGAAACCATGGGGACTGACACCCTCTCAGGACAAGGTCTGCTATATTTTCCAAGAACGGTAGCAATGGAAATTTCTGGCTATGTTCAAATAAGCTTTTGGATAATTTATCCTCTAGATGACAAGGATTTTCATGCTAAGAGAAACAATACTGAAATGGATGAAAGATTTTTGCTTTTGGTGGAATAGACCATCTGCATTTAAAGAATTTTTTTTTTTTAAAGGGGCCTGATTCATTCAATATTTGAACACCAGAAGGTTTTGGATTTCTGGAGTGGTTTGTTTGTTGATTTTTTATCAGTGATAACACAGTATAATATTGCAGATTCAGAGAAAACCAAATTAATTAGGTTTTTTTGTAGTTCCTTTTTTCCCTTAGATATTCATTTATCTCTGTGAGTAACCAAATCTACAGGAGAATCAGGGTCAGGCATTTCTATCCATTTCAACTAAAAATGAAAAAAAAAAAAAGATAAAGAAAAAGTGAACCCAAAGATGGTAAGCACCATTGTTGCTGATGAAAAATCTTTTACTTTTAACAAAGAAGGACCACAAAGTCCTGTGATCTCCAGTAATCTTTACTGGGTCAAAATTCCTATTAAAGCAAATAGGAATTTCGTATAATGAAAGAGAGAAAGCTCTTTCCCCAGTAAGAGCTACAGTATTTTACGAAAATGTTTGAAAACCTGCAGTTGCAATAGGGTCATCTAGAAACACTTCTGGAAAAGTTATACTAGCTTTCCATGACAGTACTGCAGCCAATATTTGTACAAAAGTAGACATAAATCAGGTTAAAATTACCCTCAAGTTGGCTTTTAAATTCTGGAATCAATATTTAGTTTAGGAATTAATTATGCTAAATTACTTAAATTAATGAATTAAACTAAATGGATTTAGCTTAAACTTTAGAAGAGCATAAGAAGGCGATCCTTGGCAGGCAGTGCTTGTCTTGTCTTTTTCTGTGCTTTTAAGTTACTACATAGCTTTGTCATGCCTGCCTATATTGCATCTAGGATATTCCTAATAATCACAGAAAGGATTCAAGCACAATTTCGGGTTTTTTTTTCTTATCTCAGTGATTCTCTACATGTTCTCCAGTAAATTCCTCAATCTCAGCCTATGTATTTGTTTAAAAAGGAAAAGTTACACCACCCCAATAATTCAACCTCGCAAAAGGTGTTGCAAAATTTAATTATCATCTAAACGTGTTCAGTGATCCTTAGGTGACAGAGTCCAAGAACAGTATGATTGTTACACCTTGGACTGCTGCATAGCCACAAAAATAGAACTCCCCACACAGTACACCTGGCAAATTAGTCTGAGGAAAATAGAGATGTGTAGCTCAGATGGCACTCAGTCTCTCTAGTTGGGCTATAAAGGCCTTTGTATGTGTGTGCATACATTTGAACACCAAGCTGTATACTGATGTTACTCTAATTATTCCCACGTATTTTTCTCTTACTGAGCAGGTTCCAGCAATCAGATGGATTAATGACATGTTGCTTCATAACAACAAGTCAAGTGTTCCTCCTTATGAAAAGATAAAATAAAATAAAACACTCCACTAATAAGATTCATTAAGAAGGAAAGCAGCCTGATTCAAACCCAGATCCAGCCTAATGCACCTGCTGCACAGCCTGCCTACTAGCTCCAGCTGTGGGTGGTGAGGAGGGGCAAAGTGCTGGATGTGATCCAGCAGTGCTTGCCCGCACACCATGTGCTAACCTTTGGAGAACATGCCGGGATGCAGAGCAAATCCATGCAAAAGACTGTATGCTAACTTTTGTTTCTTAAATCACAAAAGAAGGTCTTACTCTCAAGAAAACGTGCAATTAACTAATGCATTTTTCAGGCCTTCTGATGTTGCTATTTCTCGCCTCCTCTCTCATTCCCCAATACAAGCTGTTAGAAACAGCTGAAGTATAAACTGCATAAACACCAAGCTAAAGATCTGAGCCAGATCAGTGATAAGAATCCCTAGGTCAAATGGGTGAATCCTGGGCATGTTCACCTCTTAGCTCAAACCTTCAGCAGCTCCTAGACTCAACCTTCAAAAAGCCATTATCTGCAAGCCAATCTCCCATGACATGGTGAGTATCTTAGCATCTGTAGGGCATTACCATTGCATTTTTACACCTATCAAACCCAGCCATCCCTTTGGCATGGTTATCACAAATTACATAAAAAACACTGGAAATGGCTTCAGAAAACCGAACACAACAAGTGGCATAAGTATATTTTTTTTCTAAAGCAAAACATACAAATTCACTACAGGGCTTACTATTTATGTTTCCCTTTTGTTTGTCTTGTAATATGGCTATTTGCACTGTTTCTGCCATAGGTTGCAACACAAGCAACTGAATGTCATGCTCCTACTGAAACTGCAGCATTGATTTCCCAGACTCCTTTTCGTATTCTCTTATCCTACTGGTTTTAATTCTGAGCTGATACATCTCCAGATGTCATGCCATGCTTTGTAGTGCCAAAGTTGCAAATAAAGAAGTGCTCAATGGCAGGTTAGGTAACTAATACGCATCCAACACCACAAGTATCAGTTATTTTCCATATTCTGTTTCTCACAACAGATTGCTCTGATGGTTCTTAGCAAGCATCGGGTCTTGGTTTGAAGGTTATGATGCATCTTTAATTGTGGAAATGTCAGACCAAGAAATCCTAAAATAAAAACATTGGAAAGTGATCTTCCCAAGCCTGTCTGGCTGTTAGAGCTAACTAACACTAATAATCTGCCTCAGAGCACTTTAGAAGGTAACAGATTCTTTTTTTTCAGTGTGAGATGTTTCAAGTTTTCCTTCGGGCACAGCCATTGCTGTTTCATGTGTTAGGAACAGATTCTGAGCTTCTTAATCACAAATTCAACAATCTAAGTAGTGCTCTTAAATCACATGCCGAGCAAGAGAAAACATAAGAATGCCATGTGTATTAAGGTACCGAGATCTTTTTGTGGGGCAAGATGAAGAAACAGCTTGTCTCCCGACGAAACTTGCAAGGCCAGTGCACACTACCCTGCCTGACACAGGCACGGCACTTACAGCACTTGAGCTGGATGCTGCATTGAGCAGCCACGTCTTCCAATATTTTGGAAAGAGGAAAGGAATTTGGCATGGATGAAGGGAGAAGCTTTCCAGCCTGAGGGACAGCATGAATAAGCTGGATGAGGAGACAAAGAAAGCAGTCAGATAAGAAGTGAAGGCAAAGTAGTGTGCAAGGGAAGGGTGTAGAAGAACCAGGAAAGAGAGGACAGAGCCAGCTCTAGCTGCAGCCTGTTCTATGTGACCAGCCCATGGGAATGTGTGACTGAACAAACTTCCAAGGATTGACTGAGGAAAGAATCCATCGCACAAGCAATCTGCACACTGCTAGAACCTGAGAAACAGCTTCACTGAAATTATTACCTTCCCTTCAGCCCACACATCTGTGTGCTATTGATGAAGATTTCTATTCTCTATTAAGTCATAGCAGACCTCAGCCTAAATAATACCCATCTGAACTCGTGCCCTTTTAAGCCATGCTGTCAGGGCAGGGGGCTGCAGTAACGTGAAGCAGAGCTGCCATGGAGCCGGCAGGGTACAATGGCCCCATTATCGAGTGCACTTGCACTTGTCCGACACTGGGTACAAATCCCCTGAACGATGTCAAGACCTTTTAAATGTCAAGCCTTCCCGGCTCTGGGCACTTGTGCCTGAAAGCTCCTAAAAGAGCAGCAGCGTCTGGACTGCAAAGAGTGATTGCAGGCTGTTTATGGAGGAAAGCAAGCAGGAAAAAATGAAAAGAAGAAAAACGTGCCTGAGACAAGAGATTTTTGAAGCAATCTGTGATATTTTGCCTGGTAATTAAATTAGGAATCATGCAATTGTTGCAAACAGTTGACCCGAGGCTGCCCTCTGCATTGAGAGCTGAATTTTATACTCACTATCTACCTTGAGAGAGGGGAAGCAGATTGAAAGTAGTGGTGTTGAGGAGTATTTATTAACAAGTCTATTTTAAAGTGAAGGGCAAATAGCCAATGAAATCTGGCTTGTGAATTTAATATGGTTTTGTCAGCATATGGTACCACTCAGGGGACATGAAATAGGCATTTTTGTTACATATGTACGTGTGACTGGCAAAGAAGCTGTAAGGAGAAGACTGAGGCAAAAATAGATGGTATAAATACATTTGAGCACAGGAAATGAAGCAACAAAGAATCTGTTCAAATGTCTATTAGTGATAATATTACTTCTTGTGAATTTCAAGCTGTATGCCTTGCAGTGTGAATGCTCTGAACTCCCTGTAGGAGAAATGGGAATATGCAAACAAACAAGAAAGCAAATAAATGAAAAGCACTTTTATTTTTTTAAGTCACTTGTGCACAATATTATTAATTTTAAGTCAAGACTTTGAAAAATATATCATATTGAAATATATCATCATGAAAAATATAAGGTGATTTAACACGGAAAGACTCATGCCATGTCCATGCTCCAAAAACTCCCACAGACTTTACAGAGTGCCCACCCCCAAGCTGTTGTATCTTATTTGTTCTTCAGTCAGAATCCACTATTTAACTACTTAACTGAGAGTAATGGGAAACTCATGAAGAGAAAAAAGATATCCCATATGAACTTAGAAATGATCCTGATACTGCCATTCTACCCTTGAAAAGATTTCAATGGGCTTCGACTCAAGTCTGTGAACATGGGGCTAGTATTATGAAAACCAGAAATTTTCAGCGAATGAGTTCTTTTGTAATGATTTCCTAGGATAATATTGTACTTCAGGAGTGCTATAAGATCCTTGTGCTAGGTATTTCACTTCAGGTAAATTAGATAACTTCCTTGAAATTCCTTTATTTACTACCCACCTCATGCTGAGGACACACTTGTTTGACAGAGTATAGGACTGTTTTAATTGCAGCACACTGCCCTGGTGAGCTAGATATTTGCAGAAGTAGTACAATGATCAGGCATTATTATACTTCTTCTAAAATAGCTTTTATTGCTGGATTAACAGTCCAAAAATGTCACATCTAAAACCATGACACATACAGGTAAAATGATATGCTATTTCCTGCAGTCACATACACCTCTGCTCCATATATCTGTTGTGAACTCACACAGAACCAGAGGGGATTTAGACTTCCCCCTCTCTGTTAAATAAGGAACAGAATTCATACCACATGTGAGAGAAAAATCATAAAAATATGAAGTTGAACATGACACTATTCCTTCATGGTCCGATACTTTTCAATCTTGAATCAAAGACAGAAAGATAAAAGGAAAGAAAGCTAGAACCCATGATTCTTCTACGTGCAAAGCAAGCTCTGCTGATTTGATGGCTATTTGCCTCTCAAAAGCAGCCATGCTGTATGACCAGAAATTCAGCCCATAGAATGTTACAGCATCAAAAGACAAGCATCATCAATTACTGTTTAGAAAATATGTCTATTATAACCATATTTTCAAGTATCATTCTTAAAGACTAAGAAAAGGAAAGAAAGAAAAAAAGGAACAAAAGAAAAGACAAAGGAAAAGAAATAAGAAAGAAAGAAAGAAACAAGTTGTCCTTGGATAGAATATCTTCAAGCAGTCCTGCATGCAACAGACGCTTTTTAAGAATTCTCTTTAGGTCTTTTAGAGGTTTCAAGTAATTCTTAAAAGTTCATTTTCACTGCCTAATTAATATTTTATTTTTTTCTCCTTAATAAAATTTGGAAGTAAATTCAGAGTCTGATGTGATTGCCCAATGGCCTTTGCTTATAGTCCCTTCTTTTTACATTTCTTGCATTTGATCTCTTCATTTATAAAATGGTGCTACATTTGATGATCAAATATCTGAGTAGGATGACTAATCATTATTTTACAGCTTTCTGGCTGACGTTCACTTAAAAAACTACAGGCTCAAAGACAGAAAGGTAATCTTTTTTTGCAGAGCTCCCAGCAAATAGACATTAATCTAGTTTGAAGATCTCATTATTTAAGTCAAGATCAACTTTTAGTTCTAGGCACATGCATGCAAAATGTTCTCAGCAACTTGTCTTATGATTCTTGTAGATGTTCACTAAGAAGCCACAAGTCTTCTCAAAATATATTCATTATTCACCAGTATTCAGTGAGATTCATCACCTGTCTGCTACATTGCCCTCATGCAGTTCCTTGTACAGAGTCAAGCTTTGAATTTCCAATTGCTTTTATGAAACACAAGTCACAGTGTTCATTTCAGTTTCTTGGCTGGCCAAGTATAGCCTGTGCAAGAGTCAGTTTGAGCAAACCCTCATGACTGAGTGAAAAAAAAACAATACCAAATGCACCTTCCAGTGACCACTCAGCAATACAGACTTGATATTCACTGTTATGAAAAATATTCCTGCTTTGCAAAATACCATGCCACACACAAAAAGAGGCACCAATACAATAAAAAAGAATTTGCTTAAAAGTCACAGTAAACACTACCAAACTGCTGGTTTTGTGTGTAATGACCCAGCTGTTATTATTGCCATGGCTGCAAATTCTGCCTGCCTGCTGGGCTGCAGAATGATGTTATATTGGTCAGATATCAAGAGCCTGATATTGCGGCTAACGGGCATAGCTGGGACTGTGCTGCTCACAGCAGTGTGGCTTCCACACCCAGATGGGCTCTCACCGGTCCCACAGCAGAGCTGGAAGCACAGCAGGAGGAGGAGAGGCATCTTTCCCCAGGAAGGCACCTTCATACTTGTGAGGATATGGGGCCTGCTCAAATCCTACCCTAGAGACCTTCCTGTGCATTGGAATTCTGCAGCCAAAAGAGCTGTGGGAGCAGAGGGGTGAGGGGGAAGCTGAATACCCAGTGCTTCCCACCCTCTGCTGCATCACTGCTCAGAGGTCTCACCCAAGAGCATCAGTAGCTGGCATGTTTTTAGAGGTGTGCAACTGCAACCCTAGTGCAACACATGCTGTAGTGTGAGATTCAACTGTAGCTAAGAATTGCAGGACAAACTTCATGTTCCCTTTTATTTTTTCTCTTTCATCATACTGTTTGCCTTTTAATGCAACTGCAGATTGTTGTCAGGGCATGGCAGAAGCTATTTTGTAAAACCAGCAACCTTAAGTTTCAAACCAATCTTAAAGTAAATCTAATCTTTGTGTAGGTTCAGAAAGAAAACATTTAAAAACTCAAAGAGCAGGAGGGAAGGTGCAGCCTGAGAAGATAGAGTGAATAAAAATGCCTAGTTTGATAGCCATGGTGAACACACTCTATAAATAATTGACACACAGGCAACTGTCCTCCCATGCCGGTCACATACTTAAAGCTCTAAATATAATAAAGTCTATAGATTTTGTGTTCTTTTAAAGAATTAGCTTCTGCAACATTTGTAATACTTGACCAGACCTATCCTAAGTGTCATCAGAAGGCCAGGTCTGCACCCTTTTGACTTCTCCTGGCCAAAAAGAAAAAAAAAAAGAAGTTTTTAGAAAATAACTTTAAAGTTGTGCATATTGAATAACTGCTGACAGGAAATTTTAAATCCCACTGGCACATGTGTGAGTTCTAAAGGTCTTGCTTCTCCATCTAATAAGTGTGAGGAGAAAAAAAAGTGAAAGAAAGTGTGCTACTTGAGTCCTTCAATCAGAACTTAATAACCCAGTTCAATGCTACAATATTTGTAATCAGTCTATACAGTGAAAACAAGAAGTATTTTTTATTGAACACTTTTGAATAATGGATAAATTTAAGGAGATTGTAATCTGTTTTGCCAAGAAGAAAAGCAGGCTAAATTAATTGAATAAATTATTCATTATAAATTATGGGCTCAAGTCTACCACTGTGTCTTCGTATATATACATTAATTTTCTGGCATCTCTGCTGAGCTTGCTAACAAGGATACCAATTAGTAACAATGGCACTGGTGATTTTATTTTAGCTTTACTTGTCTCTCCATCTTCTGATTTTTTCTGGTACCAAAAGTGGATTTTACTAAAAAGACACAAATTCTTCCATTTCAAAAAAAAAGAGAAAATACTCCAGTCTAAAACAATAATAGCAAATAGACAACTTGTTCGAGCTTTAAATCTTGATCCTTTGGTCAGAAGTTTGAATCCATTTCAGCAAGTACCTAGGCTTTGGTATAAGTATTTGGAATAAGCCTTCCAGTGTTCACAGTTGTTGATTATCTCTAGTTATGAAACAGAAAATAGATAACTGACCCCCATAACAGAGAGATCTCAAACTTAAGGGGTGCAAAATAAAGCTTATTTTATAGCAAATACTTATGCTTGTGTAGTGATATGGAAAAATACATGCTACACATCTGAATTGGGTAAAACAAAGTAAAGTCAGTCAAAGAAAAATCTGTCTGAGGCTTCACAAGAGACTCAGTGGTGTGGGGACTTGAGCTTCATCATGGACAGACAGTACAATACAAAGGATTCAGACAAGCCTGTAGTTTTTTAAATTAAATTCAAGTAGTTCAGAAGTTTGAGACAACGCTGAACTACAAAACTCTAGGGTGGAATAATTTGATCTGACTTTATATGTCTACAAAACAGGTATCTGTCAGAGATACTGTGGCTGCTTCTATAACAGAGTTTTTATGGCAGTTCCTCCTACTTCAGGTGTTTGTGTAGGCTGAGGTGAACTACTGTGCCAGTCACTTTCTCTCCATGGATTGCAAAGTAAAGTAGGAGGGTCACTAGCTCAGATGAAGTCAGCCACAGTGTAGATGTCTGGCTGACCACAGCCACTTGTGCCTCAGGATGACACTGGAGGTGGATGAGGAACTGTATGTGTTAACACTTGTGAACAGATGCTGACCAATAACATGAAATGTCCCTTCTTGGAAAATGTTGTCCCTGGTATTCAGAAAAACAATGATGAAATGCACAAAGAATGAGCAAGATAGTTAAAGCCTCAGCACGTACTGCCTTGCTCTAAATCCAAAGTTTCTTAAAAATAACCAAACTAAGATGTGAAAGAACTAAAGCCCTGAAAAAGATGTACCAATTTCCAGCTTACAGCCTTTGTACATGTTTCACTTATTTCAGCTTCCTTGTCAGACTGAAACAATTAAGATGAGTGAAGCCAAAGAGACTATGTCTTTAATAATAAGTAAAATTGCCCAAGGTCTATTGTCTTGTCCAAAGTGAGCAGTGTGGCTTATGTCTTCATAACTAAGCAGTCCTTGACTCGCCAGCCTAGTGTGCCCTCATTCATGTCAGTTGTCTAAAACAATTTCTGACCTTCAGTATTCTCTCAATTGTGTTCAGACACTGTATGGAAAACTACCAGTTGTCATGGGACAAAACTGCCAGGGAGCACACGAACAATTTAGCAGCGTGGGTCACTGGGGAGTGTTGGCTTAAGATTATCCCTTTATCTCCTTATCTTCCTAGCCTGATCTCACCAGGGCTAGCTTGGATTGTCTGGACTTATTACACTTATTCAATGAGGTAAAAATTAAATGACTGGCACCAGATCAAGGGTGAAACTGGCTTTATTCAGCTACATCTTTGCCTAAAATTCACAGACTTGCTCTGTCACATTCTTCTATCCTATGCCAGTCAAGCTTGCTGGGCCCCAATCCTTTAATTGGTTGCTCTGTTTATATGCTGAATGGAAAGGGTCTACTTTTACTCTTCCTATTCTAAAACCAAACACTATCCTTTTCTCTGGAAAATCATAAAAATACAGCTTACATAATGTGATATGAAAGAGCCAGTGGAAAAACTGTGGATCTTCAGTATCTCTTCCAAACCTCTCTTTGGACTTTTTATTGAATTTATTTGAAAAACATTCACTGAAATGTCAACTTGCAGTTACCATTTCCATGGCAGTTTTATTTGTTTTTTAAATAAGTTTACTTCATCTGCTATGTTAAGTTATGACTGTTCTCTCTGAGATCTTCTGATTTCAATTTGTATCTGCATATCTCACCCTCAATGTGTACCTGATATCTCACGAGGCAGCCTTGGACAGGCAGCCAGTTACAGCAGAGAGACTGATCCATTTTCTCACACTAGGACTATGGATAGATTTTTTGCCATTTTTTGCAAGGCTTTGAGCTAACAAAAGTCAACACAAACTGGCAGGGTAGATCATTGCAGATATTACACATAATCACTCTATCTAAAAATTACAGAGAATCCAGGTAGTGCATGGACCATAAATATATTTCTGCCCTTGGTATCTTTCACAAACTCTCACTTCTGTGCTATATATATTGCTTTGAAGTCAGCTGGAACAGCATCTCTGGAAAACTCAGAATTCCTGAAGAATAATGAAACTTTTTGTTAAGGCTTAATGTAGCAACAAAGCAACTACTATAAAAACAGAAAACAACTTCCTCATGAATGAAACTCTTGATTGTCAAAACATTGACCTATGCCTAGGATTTGGCTCCTAGTCCTTTGGCTTTCATCAAGGTTGTACACAGTTTGGAAATCCCTCCCTGATTGCCCTTTTAGAAAACCTGAAAATGTGGTTATAGTCCATATTCTGTTCACTCTCAGGTAGGATTAAGCCTGAAGGTTCCCCTGGTGACACTGGTTTCGAGAGAAAATCCTAATGTACACTGTCAAATAGAGCTGAGGGCTTGGATTTGGGCAATCCTAGCACTGCCATCTTCTCTTGAATGTCCATGATGTGATCATCTGGGCCCAGTATTCTCTAGGGATTGCCTATCAATCTATGCTGTCTATCAAACCACTTCTGGGTTTAATTGCTATATGTTTCTGCTTAGCCCTGGGAAATCACACTGACAGAGAATTGTTTCAAGGGGAATGGCATGGAAAATGGTCCTGAAGTTCATTTCTGTCAACTGCTCTGCATGGATGGACGCACTTCTCAGAGGTGTTGACTAGGGAATGGGGTGTGGGGGGGTGTGCGCACAACAGGCCATCCCAGAGACAGGAGACTGCTTTATTTTCTGTACTGCAGAACCTGCAGTTTGCTTGGTCATTATTCAGCTTGGTTTCTGTTGCTATGTAAAATTTCCTGAGACCCAGTGCCACTTGGTAAAGGGTGAATGCCATGTTGTCTTTGTTTCCTGCTTACAGAGTCTCTTGTTTCTTTGCTAGATGCCCCCAGTGACAGCAGGGCTGACATTGTCACAGTTTACATCACATAGACAAGCTGTTAGGAGCCAAAAGAAAGCTGATTCTTTCCAGTAATAGTGTTGATTTTTGGTATAATTAATCCCTGAGGTCTAAACGGCATGGGATGGGATACTGTTCCTTCTTTTCAAACTTAGCATCTACCCTTGCTGAAAAATCATACTCTTATTTTAGTTGCCTTTTATTTGGCAGTCCAATAAATCCTGAAGATGGTATTCTGCATACAGGGTGGCTCATCATCCATCCCTATAAATCTTGTTCTAAAGAATAGCAAACATCACAGTTTTTACTGTATGACCAGCAAGTAATAAATAGCAAAAAACCAGAGGATTATAATTCTGCAGATTATCTGGTGCAAACCAAACAATTTCAAACTCACTTTATCCACTTATGATTACTCTTTCAGGTATTTAAAACTTACTTATCTCTTCACCAGCTGCCTCATATGTTCTAAATTTACTGGCAAGTAACTAACATGAACTAATGAAGTAATATTTGTATATTTCACTAACTACAACAGAAGGACAGAGCAGCTAATTAGAGATCTCTGAAAGACTTTAAGGACAGTGAAGAGGGACAATGCTTACAAATCAATGAGTGAAAGCCTGCATTTACAAGTTTTTCCGTCTTTGTAATCGCAAAGCAATGTACATATTTTTTCCTACTCAAATAGGAAAGTGGTAGGCCCCTAATTCTAATAGAAATAGTGAGAAAATGCATATTTGAAACCCAAAACGTTAATTTCATTATAGAATCATAGAATCATTAAGGTTGGAAAAGACCTCCAAGATCATCGAGTCCGACCTTTGACCAAACACCACCACATCAACTAAACCACAGCACTAGAGTGCCATATTTACTCATTTTCTGAACACTTCCAGCGATGGAGACTCTACCACTTCCCCGAGCAGCTCATTCCAGTGCTTGACAACCCTTGTAGTGAAAAATTCTTTCTGAGATCCAAACTGACACCCACCCCTGCTCAGCTTGAGCTTATGTCTTTGATGATTCTAGTGGGTCTCTTCCAGCTGAGATCGTCAATGATTCTATGCATCCATATTCTCTTGTCTTCTTGCTAGATGCCTGAGAGAAAAGGCCAACCCCCACCTTGCTTCAATTCCTTTCAGGTAGTTGTAGAGAGCTGCAAAGTCCCCAAGTTCCTCTTCTCCGGGCTAAGCCACCTCAGCTCCCTTAGCTGCTCTTCATATAACTTGCTCTCTAGACCCTTCACCAGCTTCATTGCCCTAAAAATACAGGGCAATGTAACCCACAAGTATAAGTGACAAACACTCCTTTTTACTGCATTTGAGCTGAAAGATGACATTTCAAAATGTCATTTCTTATCAGGGTGCCTTAATAACTTCAGCTTTTCAGGGTTTTAACTAGCTCAGACTTCAACCTGAACTAGTCTTCAGAGAAACATGCTTAAGCCCAGGCAATAAAGAAGCAATCAGTTAGAGCAGGGAAGAATTGCTAGGGGAGACTAAACAATGGTGGATTGTTTCAATATCATGTTCGGTGCTGGTGGCCTGGAGAAAGTAAATAATACTGTCTGATCTGAGTGGTTAAAGACAGTCTCCTAAGTCCACCCACCCAGTAAGAACCTAAACTCCTTTGTGCTGTCTTATAGCAGGGAAGGACAAATTGAAGTGATGTCCACAGGAGGCATTCAGCACCTTTGGGAAAACAAAACATTTTAATTCTGATGCCTAAGTACATATTTGTGAGCCTAGAATGGGCTTTGATAATTTCAGGATGTCTGAAAACACATACAAGATTTCTAACACTGTCCCTCTGGAGTCAGCAGTTCCTGATCTGTGAAAATCTCCATAAATTCCACCTTTCTGTTAGTGCCAAGTTGCAAGTGATCAGCCTTGTTTGTGATGTGCATGCACAGGAATCGCCCTTTGTCAAGCTGTTGTGTTACATTTATTTAATTCATGTTGTGTTATACAATGTTTAAGGGCTCTATCCTGAAAGTAATTTCTGGGATTTTCTACCTATCCACCAAAGAACTGGAAAACAAGAAAGTTTCTAAAACATGGCCTGATATTGGTGGAAACTGTATAGCACACTAAATCCTGCCACCTCCTCCTCAGACACCTGATTCACCAAGAAGGCTGCCCAGGTAGCTGCTGTGACTTCATTGCAACCATCTATGCTTTGAATTCTGCACATGTTGAAAACCTGAATCATGGCAGCTGCTGCTGACCAGTGCCCACACTCACTGTGTGGATGCTTACTTAAAGAAGGCAGCATGTGAGATTTCCACAGCCCAGTTCAACACAGAGGCAGAAGTTTCACTGCACAGTCACCCATAGGAGGGAACTCCAGCTCCGGGGAACAAACATATCCATCCACATTACCACCACAGTGAAAGTGTGTCTGATCCTAGCCAAGATATGCCTACACAAATGGTCTTTTGCATTGTTTCAGTCAATTGCAGAAAGAGAACAATATTTGTTTCAGCTGATTTAAAATGAAGTAAAAAAATTACCCTGACAATATAAATATGAAATCTAATTTTGTTTAGTTTATTTAGTCCTTGCAAAGCTGTCTTAAACATGCATCAATTTCTAAGGAAAATTGTCTACATTCCCTTTCTTTCCTTGGCTCATAATACTTTCTGATCTCAGTAGGAATGTGTCTATTGCTTTGGTCAGGACAAAAAACCTACCAGAAAACAACATTAATACCACCACTAATTTAGTTGTGACTTTTTTCTTCCAAGTTTCAGGCAGTGGGCATCTGTTTGGGGAAGTTTAGGAGGGGTACAGTGCCAAGCACACTGCTGAGAGTATCATGCCCACTGCATTCTCTATCGCTGTATGTACAGAGACGTTAGACTATTTTTCAGATGTTCAGGCAACCTAGACCAAATGCTGGATATGGGTGAGAAGCAGTACATAAAACCAAACCTTCAACAGTTACACCTATTGCTCTTATTCTTGTCTATCTCTAACTCATTATACAAATGCTGAAGAAAAAAAACAAAAAAGCAAATATCCTACTTAGAAATAAGTGTAACACAACAAGCCAAGAAAGATATTCTAGTTTTAAAGAACCAGTGGTTTTCTTGAGCAGACAAGTCTGTTCCTAAACATTGTGTTGGAAAGCATGATCGCTTCTCTCAATATATCAAGATAGGCAAAAGAAAATATGAGGTTTTTCTAGACAAGAAAGGACACAGTACTAATCATTAGTATTTTTCAGTTTCTGGTTGCTACACTTTTAACTGACTACTCGCACTAGGGCATGAAGTAGATTTTGTGGATATTTCTAAAGTGTGTATGACAGCTTTGCTATTCAGAAATTCTGGGTGTACATGGGGGATTTTTTCTCTTTAGAAAGAAACATGTGAGAAAGCTTCCTGAGGCCACAGAACAGGAAAATGTTTTTCTACAAACATATTATGGACTCTAACTTCACTACCTGAATAAATGTTCTAGTTTGTGCTATTTATAAGCCTGGTTGTTCATAGTATGGGTTTAGCACCAGTTGCCTTGACAAATGCAGAGTGGGAATTATTCTGAGAAGGTGTTA
>WEIV01020668.1:9831-33781 GCA_013390005.1 Calyptomena viridis
GGCGGCCGCCTCGAAGCGACATGGCCCGCGGGCTGACCCTGCTCCTGCTGCCGCTGGCGCTCCTGGCGCAGGGCGAGGGCGGCACGGCGACGGCGGAGGAGGTTCAAATAGAGGTGCTGCACCTCCCCGAGACTTGCAGCCCGAAGAGCAAGAAGGGCGATCTGCTGAACGCGCACTATGACGGATTCCTGGCCAGAGACGGATCCAAGTTCTACTGCAGGTGGGCCCCCGCGGCACGGGTCAGAGGACGGGGCAGTGTGCCCTGCCCGGCCGTGTACGTGGCCCAGCCGGTTCCCCGAGGAGCAGCGGGACCCCGCTCGCCCTCAGCCAGATAAGCGGGAGCCGCTGCGATCCCAGCGTGGGCACAGCTTGGGGCTCACACTGACCACATCAGCATTTCACCTCCTCGGCCCTTATTTTTCCTCAAGTCAAGCGTTAAAGGATGCAGGGTTTCCCTAGGATCACGAGAGACCACCGCAGAGGGAAGATGGAAATCAAAGTCCGGCTCGAGGCTGGCGCCGTCGCCAGCGATGGGGCCCGACTGGGAGGGATGCAGAGACCCTCCAGCCCACACCTCACATGGAGAACCCCTTTGGCAGGGTGAAAAAAAACCCCACCGTGTTATCACCCGCCACATTCTGTCTGTAATCTGTGCTGAAAAACTCGGAAGGAGCTTCTGGTAGGGATGTGGACTGTCAATTTTGGACAGAATCTTGAATACAGCAGGCACTTTCTCATAGTTGGCACTGCACAGGGCAGCCACATTATTAACCTAGTGGTTTGCAGCCTTTTTTGCCTGTTTTCTGTTGCTGCTTCCCGTATTGATTTGTTGTGCCATCCATTTTGCCCCAATGTTAGCACTCAGGTTTTTGCTGTTTCACTTAGCCCTATCCATGCGTCTTCATGCTCTTTCAGTGTGGTTTAGCTTGCTTTGCACAGAAACTGTTGTGCAAAAGCTTTATTTTTCCAGTGCCTTGCTTTTAATGGCAGTCTATCCTACTAGTGGGGCAGGATTGTCCCATGCAGAATTATGGAGGGGAGAGTATTTTCTTTCTTTCAGGTACCTAGCCCACTCCTTACCCATATTTGGACAGATCAGACAGTAGCTTATTACAAAATCTGGATTCATGCCCCCCACTTGTATAATTTAATAAAAAAAATCAGAATAGGGTAATTCTACATTTAACAGTACTGTTTCACTTGCCTTTTTTCGCTGTTGAAGTAACTGGTCTTGATACATACGGTGTTGCCCTCTGACTTTTGAGCTACATGCTGCTCAGTCACCACAGTGTATGGGGATACCTCGTATGACCAGAAGCTGCCTCAGGCATTGAGTACCTGGACTGAACAGAGTGGTGGGTGAGCACACAGTATTGTAGCTGAGATTCCCAGGTTCCCCCGACACGCACCTGCATTGTCAGTCCCACTCCATTCTACAGTGATGTGAAGTGATGAAGACATTTTCACTTTCTGCTTCTCCCAGCTCTTGTCTTCTTGGAGACTCCCTGCAGCAGCACCTTGTTTCTGGCATGCAGTGTACATGATCAGGAAGATCAGATGTTTTTTTAAGGAGTTGAAGAACAAGTTTGTTTTTTAATCCAAAAGGAGGCTTCCCTCTACACATAGCAAGATTTGACCTTAATTATAAATGTAGCAGAAAAAGTGTTAATACTTTGTATTTCAGCACTCTGAACATTCTTGTGTGCTAATAATCTAATGTATGTTTTTAATGACTGCAATTTAAAGTTATATTTATGTAAAGAAAATACTAAATTTACTGTTGTTGATGCACAATTCTTTTCCAACAGTCGGACACAAAATGAAGGTCATCCAAAATGGTTCGTTCTGGGTGTCGGCCAAGTCATAAAAGGTTTAGATATTGCCATGATGAATATGTGTCCTGGAGAAAAACGGAAAGTGACAATTCCACCATCATTAGCATATGGGCAGCAAGGATACGGTAAAATAAGTTTTAACACTAAACTTTGTGTTTCCTCCATTTTACCCTTTCAAGCATACAGTATTGTAAATGCCTGTAAGAATTGGTGTTCCCATTATTTTTGGAGGCACTGCAGCTGTGCAGCCCACTCCTGCTCGTTCCTGTGCAATTTAAGTCCTTGTCATAGACCCACACCCAGGCCTTGCAGTTGGCATAGGAATTCAGTATACAGCACCCAATGCATTTTTCCAAGTGTTGCCATAATGCAAAACATTGATAGCAAAAGGAAGATCTTCATGATCCATATCAGCACTTTTTGTCTTAATCTATTAAATTCTAGTCATGTTTAGTTTTTATTATTTGACTTACATGCTTAGCCTTTTAATGACAATCTGCATCTTCTGAGTAAAATGGAATGTAATGCAATGCAATTAATCTAAGTAGAAATAATTTTCTTAAAATACTACTTACATTCCGGGTAGTTAATGGATATCATCATCCCATTACACAGTAATTGCAACGGTACAGAGCATGAAATCTGATTTGAATAGAAGATAATTCAGTGTACTTTGAAAGAAGTTCCAGTCCGAGTTTATGCAGTCGTTCAGCACTCAAATGTAGATTAATTCAGCTCTGACATGGGTGTAGTAGTTCTGTGAGAACGTAGCTCCTGCTCCATAATAATAGTTTGCTGGTGATACATCGGAAATCAATGCACCAGTTTTTTCTTTGATACAATTTCATACAAAAAGAAACACTGATACAAATAAAAGATGTTCTTTTAACTGTTTGTTCCAGGTAGCACTTCAAGAAAGTATTATTTTCCTACAGCATACCTGTCCTCTATCTCAGCGTATTACTGCATGCTGGGGAAGATGCCTGCCTAATCTTGAATTAGAAAAGATGCATGTCGCTTTCTAAATCTTTACATGTCTTTCCTTTGTTGGTATGTATATTCATAAACTACTGGCATTGAATTTCTAATACTTGGAAAGTTTTTTGAGCTCTGAAACCTGTCATTTTTACTATGGCTATTTTAGATGAGTAGTGTGAGTAATAGTTTTGTTTACTTTCTCCTTATAAACAAAGTAGATTCTTTACCTTTTGACTTTATGAAGGATGAGCACAAGCTCAAAATTCTGGGGTTACAATGTCATGCTCACTGGCTTTGGCTGTGAAGAGAAGCAGCTTGCATATTTACATTTTCATTTTACACTGCATGCTTTCTTGATGCTTTTTTAGCACTACTTTTAGACCTCATAAGTTTTTTGCTATGTCTTTTCAGTTTCCTTTTTTTGACAGATGCATGATACATTGACCTATGTTTAGAGGCCGTGCTGTTTTTACATGAGGTGTCAGAAAATGCTTTGATCTAGGAATAATGAAGTTTAACAGGTTGTTTGGTTTTGATGGGGTTTTTTAAATTCAGATTCCAGACAAAATATTCCAGTAGTTTGGGGGAGTTGCAGGTTTGGGGTTTTTTTGCAAATCATATGTCTCACATTCTATTGCTTCTTTCTGAGATGTACATTTTAAACACTATTTTACAACAAATCCTTTTACCACAGGTATAATTCATACAAAGTGGGTAAAACGTGATACTGCCTGCTTGTTTCTTCAGACAGAAAATACATACGAGCATTGATCTATTACTGTAATATTTTAAATCAGATTGCAGATATTTAATAAACACATACATCTTTGAATCAGTCTTTCAATAAGCCCTGTCATATGGTAGGATGTGAAAGAGTGAGAACTCTAGAAATACTTGTTTTTCACCATAACCCTTCTCTTAATCTCTACAAGTACCTGAACTGATATGAGTGCTATAATTTTGTTTCAGGGAAGTACATGGTTAGCAAATCTCTCTCAAAATGATTTATTTAACACAATGGAACAATCTTCCTGTCTAGATGTACAATATTTAAATTCAGAGTTTAATCTGAATATTAGTACAGCCTTTTTTAATTAAAGAAAAGCTTTACATGTTAATTCATCATATGTGTCATTTCTGACCATAGTGTCTGATTTCTTAAATGCTTTTTTTTATTTATAGCACAGCTCAAGATTCCACCCAATGCAACATTGATCTTTGAGATTGAACTTTATGCAGTGAATAAGGGACCTCGTAGTGTTGAAGCATTTAAGCAAATAGACAAGGACAGTGACAAGAAACTCTCTGAACTTGAGGTAAATAATATGAAATAAATAATTTATAAAACTATAGGTATAGTTTCATGAGTTTTACCTTTTCGTGAGCTGCCTCTGCTGCAGTTGGTCATGTAAGGCTTCTGTGTGCTTACACAAGCTGCACTGTACAATGCTGAAGTTTGCTTTAATACATTAATATGTCTCAGACTTCTGTAGACAAACTGTAGATGTGTCTGCACTGGAATCACAATAACTTAGGTGTATACCCCAAGTGTCCTCAAAGACAGCTGTTGAGTACTGGGATCAAAATCACAACAGTGGGACTTTTTTCTTTTTTTTCTAGATAAGCCAGTATTTGAAAGAAGAATTTGCAAGAGACGGCAAAAAACGTCATCCCTCAGCCCATGATGAAATCTTAGCTGACATATTTAAGAAGAATGACCGTGATGGAGATGGCTTCATATCAGCAAAGGAGTACAATGTCTACCAGCATGATGAACTCTAAGTACTTAAAAAATCTTTGGCTGTTTTCTGGACACTGAATTCTAAATAATACTACTTTGTCACAGAATTTTTTGTATTTTTTTTATAGTAGCATCTTTTTATATCTCTTAAGGTGACTGTAAAAATCTTGGGTTTAACATTCAGCTAATAAAATGTGTTACATGTTTCAAAGAAATAAAATTGTAAAACACAATGATCTATTATTATTGGTCCTTGCATCATGTTCTAATCTAGAATGTTACGCTTTTTCATTGTGTAAAATACTGATGAAAATAATTATTTCTGTCCTATTGAGCACACAAAAATAGATCCAGTAACTGTTGAAATAGTTAGAACATAACTGGCAAACAGTTCTCAATCCCCTGTAAAATAAAAGGAGAAAACAGAACCCCAGGAATGTAACTGTTAGATCCCTGCAGACTTCTAGGCCAACTTCTTGAGGAATGGCCTTGTGCAGCAATTAACTATAAAAGGCCTTAAAATAAGTGAACACCGTCTATGGAATGCTAAGATAAAAATACATTTTTTTAAAGCAACTTAAAATAACCTCTTTGATGTAATATTAACACCAATAACTTGATGAAAAAGCAGTATTTTCAGTGAGTTTTTAAACTTTGACTTAGTAAAATATTCAAGTTACCCAGTTTATTCAGCAGCACCAAGTTGAAGATCTACACTATCATCATCAGGTCGAAGATGATGAGAAATGCTATATATAAACATAAGTAATTATTTGGGCATCATTCTGGTTTCCCTCTGAAAAAATGCACAGACATAGCAATAGTTAATAGTACTTTGATCTCATTAACTGTTCTGCTTATGCAGATGTCATCATAACACTTGAATGTACTTCACTTCTCACATGAAAAGCAATGGCTGAATTCATTTCAACATATAATAATCATGTACACAGTGAAAGTGGCAGCAGAAGTGAAAAAAGCTTCCATATCTGGGTTATCCTTGAAATAATTTTAAAAGATGGAAAAACATTTTTTGTTTTGCCAGTGTAAGACAGCATGATGAGAGGTTCAGCAGCACCCCACCCAACAGCACGCCCAGTCCCAGACCTGGACACAACTCGGTGGTGCCCTCACATGTTCCTGTTCTCAACAGACTTAAATCTTCTGTGCTTGAGAATTGCTGGTTAAAGACCTTCACCCCGAAGTCTTAACTGAAGTGCATAGTTCTGTTATTTTCATAAGCTTCCAAAATATTTTCTGCTAAGCAATTTTTTTTTAACATGGTAAATAGAAGTCAAGAGCAGCTGTGACAAAATTCGAATGCAGAAGGTGGACTGGCTGGTGCTTTTTTAGTAATCTAAACAAACTGCTGACATACGGTAACGGCATCCTAATACGAAACTCCTGTCTGTAGTTTCAGATGTTCCCTTTGTAAATGAAACATTAGACTGAGCTAAGTTTTAGCATGTTTTTTAATCTGATACTTCAATTAATCATTCATGAGAACACTAAATTATTAACGAATATTCTCATTTAACCGTCATATGCCAGGGTAGAGAAAGGCAACATTTGGGGAGTTTAACAACAAATTTGTGTAAACAAAGTAAGTTCTAGCATGTATTTTGACATTATGAATATACAGTTTAAAAGTACCTTTTTCATTATAATGATAATGAGAAGGCTTTAGAAAAAAGCAATGTCACGGGGTGCATGAGGGTGTTTTAACGTAAAAGATCATTGACTGTGAAGCAAAGAATTTGAAGATAACAGTGTAATAAAATGTTTTGCACTTTCACTATTTTTCATTTCACAATTTGAGTCACATTTACTAACTCAGAAAAGTATGTGGCACAGTTATGCCCATGTCTGTGACAACAGGCACTTACTCGGCTCAGTTACTTTACTCTCTTATGCCAGAGGTCAAAACAGGGCACAGCGTGCAGTCGTACGTACTTCTGTCCATTTAAAGTACACTCTAGGCATCCATAGACTGTCTCCCTTTTAGAACTTCCCATTCCACAGAGGACACAGGGACCTTTGGGGATGTTGTTATTAAGTAAATTAATTCGGACATGAGAACCTTCTCTGAGATAGCTTGTAGAGAGATCAGTTATGCTCACAGCTTTTTCATAATAATCTGTAAAGAGGTCCTCCAAGTAAGGATCCGAGTTAGCAATAATTTCCACTACTCCTTTATCTGAAAAAGAATGCACAAGAAAAGAAGCAATGATTTGTCATTACATTATGAACTGTTGTTTAAAAAACTGTGTCAGTATAATTATAGAAATAACAACTGATTCACGAAATCATTCTAAGCATGCTATATAGATTCCTTCTCATCAAAACCCCTGTGTGATGAAAATTTTTCTTTAACTTCACATAAGACACTGACAAAAGACAGAATTTTTTTTTATGACCTATATAATGATATTTTTAGAAATACACCTAAAAGATAGGCATGAGGCAAGCTTCTGAGAAATTGGTGCAAAGTCAAATCACAGCTGTGTACTTCCCTGTTTTTATTTTTGCTTTTCTAGTTTTATATCCTAAACATTATAAATTCACATTTTTTCCTGTTATTTACAAAAAAAATCCCACTAATACTTAACAGGTTCAGAAAAGTTGGAGGACTCCCTGTTGACATCCTAGCAGATTTCTGAGCATCCAAACAAACATGCCATATCCATTTTGCAACTACCTACTTTTTCCCCCTCTCTTCAGCGATTGACTAGTTTAGATTGAATGACAAACTTTTAGGCAGCTACAGCTGCTGAGAGATATCATGCCTACTGAGGATTTATTCCCTTAGTGTGGACTGGAGCAGCCCTGAAGGCTTGGTCCATAAAGTCCTTTGATTGAGTAGGATACAATGGAGCAAGGACATACACAGAGCAGCCTTTAGAAGGACATGTTTACTGCTCAGTATTTATCATCACATTAATATGTGCAGATTTCCAAAGTACTTGGGCCAAAGAGTGTTACAAGTTTAAGATCTTGGTCTGAAGACAATATAGCTCCACTCAGTGATACTCACTTTTGCTAGATGCTGTGTTCATACTGCAATGAATAAAGAGAACTATGATGGTACCTTGCATATGTCCCTGCCATGTGAACATACAGCCTAAGGAGTACATTCAAATATTTAAATGAATATAGTTCATTATTTAAACTTACAGTGTTTCCTCTCAGGTATTACTATAGATACCATAGATTTGTTATTTCTGAAAGAGCCAGATTCTCAAGTGTAAATTTTAATAACTTTACAATCATTTACATACACTAGAAATTAAAAGGTACATTTTTCATCAAAATTTCTTTCTTTAAAGATTAATCTTGCACAAAAATTAAAGAAACAAAAACACACTTTTCATGCATTAAATAATACATTTGTAGATAAATATCAAAAGTCATACTTCGATGAAACAGATTATTCTTTAATCTCTTTAATTTGGTCAGTGAAGATGGTCCAGATTTCTCTTTTTCAAATCCTCCTTTTGAAATTGGAGTCACACAGAGTTCTATAAAAATGAAAAATAAGGTTTTAAAAGCACAAAATATAAAATCCGTAATTGCACAACAGAATTTAATATGCTTTCTAATCAATAAAGCTAACAGTGATTAAATTCAGCTTTACTAACATTCTTAATGGCTAGTACAACTTTTTAATACAAGTCTGCCCACTGTAATAGGCTCTAGAACAAAGTGACACAGATTTGCTGAGAATTTTTAAATGTTGGTTTATTATGTTATTTTCAAATAACACCATCAGAACTTGTTTTGGTTCATACAGAAATTATGGCCATGTTAAGGAACTAAGTCAGTGAGTATCATATAAATGGAAGCCCTAATTCTAAAGGAGAAACATTTCTGTGGTCTTATTTGAAACAAAAAATGAAAAATAATAAGCAAGGCTGTGAGTTCTGTAGTCACCTTTTCCAATACTGAATCAACTATTAAACCCTTTTTTTTAATAAAAATAAATATCATCTATGTTTCTAACCGTAACTTGAAAGGAAACCTTTAAAGTGAAATATAAGCTATGCAAACATTTTAGTTAGTTTCCAATAACTGTGATTATTTCCTCCTAAGTATCTTCTGATATCCATACATGGTAATGATATACTAGACTGAAATTAAAGCCCCAACAGAAAAAAAATGTTAGCTTAGAAGTTCTGTACACTTTTTTCTCTTCTTGGGTTTTTTTACTTGCTTGTTTTATGCAAAACTGACCAGTCTCATAAGCCTGTTCCTTACAGGCTAGAAATATAAGTGAGTGTGTTTTTTTATTTCATGCAACTGCAGCATTCAAAAGAAATACAAAATTATACCAACTTTTAAAAAATATTTCCACAGTAGACTATTTTCTACCACCTGCCTTGTTTATCTTTGCAAGCATTGTTTTTCTTAAAAGGTCAGAATACTTATGCACATAGCATACCATTGTGTGGGATCAGGGCTTATGTATAACAAGAGTAATAAAACTGTTTTAAAAACTTAAATCATTATAAGTAATAGCAGTAATGACAGTAATTCACATCACTTACCGAAATTGCCATCCAGATGAATATAGAGTTCAAACACACTAAAAGCAATAGTTGTATGTGCAGGAAACACAATGGCTTTGTCCCGCCCTTTATAATTCTGATCTTCGATAATGTGAAACTGTAATTTAGGAAACCATCCAAAGAAAAAAAAGTTACAAAGTTACGAATTACAATAAAAAAATAAACAAAATAGTATCTCAAACTGCATATATTGAGAATTATAATGCCAAGAGGAAACATTGAAACTGAAGATCAAATTTCACAACTAATGAATTTTCTATAAACACCTTTGTATATTAATAAAGTTTGATACACAGGTAGTAACTTAACTTGCATCAGTCATTGAAAATTACATGAATGATTTATAAACACTAGTAATGGGCAAAGGCATTTTGCCCATTAGATCTGTAGGTTCAATTATTCAAACATAGAGGGGAAAAGGGAGGAAGGGCATAAGATGGGGAGTAAGATGCTGACCCTCGTGATAATAACCACCTGAAGTTTCAATGTGTTGTAGAAGATGACTATAATAATAAAATACAGATTATACATTAGAAAGTCGAAGTAAGAAGATGTAAATTCCACCTTTTTTTCTGAGGGTTCACCTCAAGCACTGGCCTATGGTCTAGCCATCTTTTATGCATTTCTCATCCCTCAGTCACATAAGCATGGCTAACAAAAGACCAACTTTTAAATCATTTTACATCAGTACAATAATATTGAGCTACTTCAGAATTTTTCTGAGCTTATATAATAAAAATGAAATTAAATCCAAGCATAAAATTTATAAAAATGAGCTTTTTATACTTGATCATATAAGTAACAGAACTTTGTCAAACATATTTACCCTCATTGTCTCTCCCCGCATTCCAGTATGGACAGTTAGTGAGCACTGCCTTGTAGTTCGAATACTTTCCATGACCACACACAAAATTTCCATCCTACTTTTTCTTGATTGATGGACTAGACAATGATCAAAGTTTATTTTTCTAAAAAAAAAAAAAGAGGGAGGCAGGAAGGAAATTCAAACCTGGTTAGCAATTTACAAAGCAGCTAATAGAATTAGTAACTTTAAATCATAAATAAATCACCATAACGTCAGTTTCATAGCAGTAAAACAAATTACTGAGGAGTCTCTGGAGACTTAATATTGGTTTTCAGTCTTTGGGAACAGACAGACTGAAATTCGAGGAAAGCCAATAATGTACAAATAGGTATATACTAAAGAGGATGTCTGGGACACGCTGGAAAATTCAAAGTCTGTCGATCTGACTCTGGTTTTAGTGCTTATAATTTAAAAACCCTGCCTCCCTTATGAGCATTAAACAATCATGAAATTTGTGTTTGTAGGAGAATTTCTACAAGGATTTGCTGTTAGTCTTATAACACTGAATCTTTTTATCAAGAGACTAGATCCTCTTCCCTCACCTCCATTTATTAAACATAATGCTTGGAGGTTACAAATAAATCAGGAAAAGATAGGTACAGAATGAGAGAGATTACAGATACAAAATTAAATGCACTGCTAGTAAACATGGAAACAATATATATTTGAAAATGTTCCATTATGCATAGTAAATAATTTTCTGAGCTGCAATGCTGGGATTCACTGAGATGACACTGTGACCAAGGGACAATCTTTGAAATATAAAATAAAGAATTACACATAGAATTAGTCACATTGTATTTGACAATTTGGCATTTGCATTAGCTTCACTGGAACACCACATTCACCTTCAGTGTCCACAGCTCAACAAGGATGTTGGTAAAATGGAGACTGGATTCAGAGAAAAGTCACAGCAGGTTAGGAAAAATTCAGGTAGATAAACCTATGTTACTTTTTGAAGAAAAGCTTGTGTAATAACTTCATAAAACCTCAAAGTACCTACATTGGCAATTATATATATGGTTTTCTAGTTCATCAAAGGCAAAGAAATCCTATTTCTGAAACCTGGAGTTGGGTAATGTCATTCAAAGTAAATTTCAAATTTTCAATACTATGGTATAATGTAGATGAGAGCTTGCATGGACTCTTCTTCTCTGAATTTGCACTTTTTTTCTTGAGAGATATACACTGTAATGCAAACAGAATTCAGAAAATTTTTACAGCCTGTATTATACAGAAGGTCTTATGTCTAATCCCATCCTGAAACCATCCTGATCCATCCTGAAACCCTTGAAAATATCAGATGGTTACTGCTATTGACTAAAAATAACCAAAACCTAACCATTTCCGACTTTCAATCTAACTGTATGAAATATAATATGAACCAGAAATCAAAATACATAATATAACCTTGTAGTAAGTTCTTTAAGTAATGTTGGTACTTCAACCTCGTGTTTGGTCACTATGCCAAATGAAGCTTTAAAGGCAACAGAATCTGATCCAGCAACATCAAAACCAACATCATTCATTATCTGATTTCCTCTTCTACCATTAAGCGAAACATCAGATTTGTCTTCGTAGTTGAGCAACTGGTAAGATGAGACACCTGAGTGAAAGAAGAAAACTGTTGTGTGATGAAAAGTCTGAGCACAGTATTTTCATATAGCAAGAATAAATGTAGAAAGAGTTACCCACACTTTCCATGTATGACTAATGATTTCAGTTTATTTTGAAGGGAAACAACAGATTAATTCTGACTCACTTGAAGTTTGCACTGAATTACTGTACAATCAAAAGGTAGGAACCAAAGCAATTCTATGATGCTGTCTTTGTAACCTTAAATACATTTCCACTACACTAACAGAAAAAATACTGGAACGCATTGGCTGCCAAGTTAAAATGAACACAGGGATTAGACTTCCAAATACATTTAAGAATCATTTTTATTCCTTTTTTTTCAATCCTTTGAAGCTTTTAGGATAAACTGACATTATGAAGTCATCTACTATGAATCCTGTTTGTCTTTAATTTTAAACAAAAAAAAAAGGTTCATATATTATTCATAATTATAAAAAGATTGAAAATACTTGTCTTTGTTACATAAAAAAAGGAAATTCAATTACAAAGCTCTTTATCCTTTAAGGACAATAAAGGACAATACTTTCTCATTTCTCGCACATGACATTTAACATTTACAGAAAAGGCTAGTACGCTTTTGCGAGACTTTTTAATGAGATTTTGCAACCTTTTTCTCAGAATTTTTGATGAGATTTTTTTCATTCAGGACAAGCCAACTGACATTTCCTGAATGTAAGATTAGAAGGATTAGTAGGATTACAGTTTTTTTCATCCTGCTTGAATCCTGGAATTGCCTCTTTGTGGGGTCAACTTGTATTTCTTTCTTCTTGTGCTCATAATGGTTTGTCTTAGTAGAATTTTTAATTAATGCATTTCTTGTGCAATTAATATCAATATTTTTGTTAAAATTGACATATTTTCAAAAAAATAAAGCAATGAAACTGTTTTGAGAAAACATAGCATATAGACAAGAATTACACACTTTTCAAAAGAAGGTACAGGGAAATATAAGGCAGCATACTTCAGTTTTGCACTTCCTAATTCTCACAGAATCTCCTCAAAAATTAATGGTTTTGCATAGCAAAGGCAATTTAAACACAGTTAAACACTTTAAATACACCAAAGAGATTACAAATGTGGAAAAAATCTTACAGAAATCCAATTACATCAGTCAGATAGCTGTTGTCAAATGCTTCCGCTTATGCAGAGCCCATTTCAGCACCAGAGACTACTAGCATGGAACAGCTGTAGAACTGAGACCATCCTAACACACTTACAAGTGAATGTACAGGGAATGGTGTACATTAAAAACAAATTTTAAGTAGTAATTAATCAACATACATCAGTACAACTATCAGGAATTTGTGGGTTTTTAAAAACATGGCTTAACTGGATTTGTTTCATAGTTGTTCAAAAAAATATCAAGGATTTTTAGTATAATTTTCTTTTTTTTTTTTTATCTTTTCCCAGAAAGTCTTTTTTTCCTTTTGTTACCATTTTGATTTGTATACTTTTCTTTAATATTTATTACATGATTAAGCAAGAAAAATATTATCCATTTACTAAAGAATCATCATACCACCTGCACACTTTAAACTATGTCTACAGTTCTGTATTTACTAGAAAACATGCATTTTTTCACTTTAAAGGAAGACAAAAATCTTACCTGCAGTTATTTCTTTCTCTCCTTCAAGAATGTCTTTTAATGTGAAAGGTGTTGAAGCAAATTTAGATTTTTTTGAAAGCAAACATTTTCTTTTTTTAATCACAAGTCTCAGAGGCTGGTATTTATCAGCTTCACTGAGGCTGGGCACTGGAACTAGTCTTCCTCCATCGCCAACCTGTTTAACAAAGTTTTTGGTTGCAGCAGCAAACATATTATGACATTAGTAATGATTATAATAAAAAGCTTTGTATCAAGTGTAACTTTCAGACATCAAGCCCATGTTCAATTCTTTCTATAATGTTCTTTAAAACAAATTAACACCCTTAAAAAAAAAAAAAAGTGCTGTCGAACTGGGTTTTTTTAGATTAAGATATATGTCACTTGGAAAGTATCAACAGCAACTTAGCTACCAAACTTCTGTGGTGCATTGCTCGAGAATCCTTTGAGAGACCTCCTGTTAAACTCTCTAATTCTGCATGATGAATAATGAATTGCTAGTGCAAACTGATAGGGAAATGGCTGTCCTTTTCTTAGCAGTTTGATGTCACCATTTGAAATCAAAATTTACAATCACAGAAACAGAAGACTAACTTCCCCAACCCTTAGCTTGCCAGTAGGAGATACTGGTGTATTGCTGTATCCTTGCTGCAGCTGAATTCTAGTATTTTACCTTAAACAAACAAAGCAGCTCAGACACGCTCCAGGAGACCACTGGAATTACACTTTCATGAACGCTGGTAGGTCTGCTGAGATGGTATTGCCTTTCACAGCACTTGCATAACCTCCCTGTGAGAGCTCAGCCTGGGGAGTAAGTATTGTGGTGGGCTGAACTGTAAGATTAGAGATGGTGGGGGGTTTTCATCATATGTTATTATTCTTCTAAGGACTTAGCTGTCTGTGACCCAAGGGCTAGGGTTGACCTGCGTGTATTTAGCTCAGACTACTAAGGAACTCACTAAATTGTGAGAATTATGCAAAATAATAAAAGTAAAATTGCAGAGAGAAGTGAGATTATTGATACAGGAACAAGGAGCAGCTCGAAGATCCAAGTGGGAAAGCACCATTGTAAAAAGATAAAAAATTGTAAAGAAAAAAAAGAGAGTTAGTAGAGAGCATTGTGTGAGGGACGCACCAGGAGTTGACCCACCCTCATGTAAACAATCATTTGATTTTCTTGCAAGAGTGGTGAACATACAACTGGCTAAACCTTGTTGCACTCCTTCAGAGACTCCTTTCACAGTTACATTAGGTAAAACATCAGCCACAGGCTTCTAAAACTACACTTTAATAAGAATACTATCCCTGGTTGGCAGGTAACAATTGGTTTGATTGGCTTTTTTTCTGAAGTAGGGTTTTCACATGAAAGCCTTTTAAAGATTGTTTTTATAATATGAACACTTATTTAATAATTTATCATGTCTCGATTGAGTTCTTTCCAATACTTCCAAAAATATTCTTAAAGGTTCAGAGTATCAAGAAGTCCAATAAAAAGGCAAAAGGAGGAGTACATTACCTTAGCTATCTAAGATGAAAGGCTGCCACAGCTTTTTGCTTACTCTAGAGGGTGCTAAAAATCAAGTCTGGTTACATATAGACTTTGAATTGAAAGCATGTGAAATGCTGCAATTAATTCAGGCTGCAATTCATATTACACTTCACTACCAAGATAACCCTGTACACATTTACTCAACCAAAATATATTAACAGAACTGAAAAGGTTTTAAAAGGCAGGAAAAGCTAAGGAAATTCTAAAATGAAAATTGCCCATTGATTCTTTATTTAGATTAATCCTATATATATCTTAAAACTATTTGACAGGATACTATTTTTCCCATAGATAATTAAGCTCAGCTGGTACCGTTTATCCAACATGTACTTGTATTTTTCTTGCTCAGTATGTGGTCATAGATCATACTCAATCTGATCCTACTCTAATTTTGATAATGAATAGTTTCATTTGGTATGTTTATGTGGTACTCCTGCTATTCTAACACCCTATAATCTACCAAAAATGCTGCAGCAGATGTTTGCATCATCCTCATGCCACAGAGCAGAGGATAGGAGTACAAGTACAGGAACTGATGATCTGAAAACATTCACTATTTTTGTATATCTAAGTGAAGAAATCTAAGATATTTCTCCACTCCTGCAGTACTGGGCACTTTTGTACTTGGCACACAAGAGTACTTAAGAACTTTCAGCATTTATGCAGCCCTGGCACGCTTTCATTTCAGTCAACCAATAAATGAAAAACATTTAATTTCCGAGTGCATACATTATGCCTAAGTCAGCATCTAAATAAAAAAAAAAACAAACAAAACTTGCCTTGTGCTGCCAAGCTGTGAAGATGAAAATCCTTGCTCACATTTGGGCTCAAGGTTACCCATGAGGAGGGTCAGGCCTGTAACTTTTCACACCCCTTAGCACAGAATCACATAAAAGTTGAACTTGAAATTGTGCAGGATCTGCATCCCTACAAATCTATGGGGCCTGATGGGATTCATCCCAGAATCCTCAAAGAGCTGGCTGATGCCACTGCAAAACCTCTCTTGACAATTTTTGAGTGGTCTTGGGGATCCAGAGAGGTCACAGCTGAGTGGAAGCTGGCAAACATTGTCCCTGTTTTTAAGAATGGCAAGAAGGAGGACTGTCCTAGGTTAGAATACCTTCCAAGGAAGATGGGAACCTTCCTGGAATGGAAAGGAAAATTTCTTGTCCACTTTACTACACCTTTCAAATCAAAAGGCTTTCAGTCAAAAAATGTAGAAAAAGGAAGCAACAATTATTTACTTATACATACATATATATACAAGGAACAAACAGTAAACACAAAGGTAACAAGAAAAATCACCCAAACAAACCCCACCCCCTTGCCCCCTTCCTGTATTTTTCCTCAGTGTGGTCACAGCTGTGGGGGGCAAACAGGCAGGTTTTGCAGGCTCACCACACACGGAATGGGGGTTCCCCCTGGTTTTGCTGCAGAGATGGGCAAGTCACTTGTCTGATAGAGGAACAGCAGGAGGTGGGGAAAAGGCAGAGTGGTTGGCTCTGAGTGGGGATCAGTGCAGAGAGATCTCCTCTCTCTCCGGGGGCTGCTGGAGGGTCCACCTGGACATGAGAGCTGGGCTGGTGAGGTAGAAGCAGCAGCAAGAGGTGATCTGGTCACAGGACAGCAGATGGGAGAAAAGACAGCACCAGCGAGGCAGCCCCAGGCCCTTTCCCAGGATTACAGCCAAAAAACCAGTGAGCCCTGGCTGGTCTCTCACAAAGTCNGAGGAACAGCAGGAGGTGGGGAAAAGGCAGAGTGGTTGGCTCTGAGTGGGGATCAGTGCAGAGAGATCTCCTCTCTCTCCGGGGGCTGCTGGAGGGTCCACCTGGACATGAGAGCTGGGCTGGTGAGGTAGAAGCAGCAGCAAGAGGTGATCTGGTCACAGGACAGCAGATGGGAGAAAAGACAGCACCAGCGAGGCAGCCCCAGGCCCTTTCCCAGGATTACAGCCAAAAAACCAGNACAGATAAAAGGCACCACCAGTGAGGCAGCCCCAGGCCATTTCCCAGGATTACAGCCAAAAAACCAGTGAGCCCTGGCTGGTCTCTCACAAAGTCCTTCTACTGTCCCGAGAAACTGGGAAGTGAGGACAAGGTAGGCATATTACACCCCCTTTCCTGCACATCATTCAGGACAGGAATTTGCCTGCTATCAAGGACTGTTAGCTCTCTAGCCAAAAGACCATGCAGCCCTCCACCCACCACTTCTGCTGAGGAATTCTGTCCTCGGCTTAGATAGGTTACCTTTTCCCTTCCTCAGATTGATAGCATCATGGTGGTAATAGAAAAATTTTCAAAAAGAAATCTAACCCATGACAAGGACCCAGAAAATTACAGGCCTGTTAGTCTCACTTCAGTTCCTGGTCTAAGTTATGGAGAAGAGTATTCTGGAAAGTATTGAAAAACACCTGAGAAACAATGCAGTCATTGGTAACAGCCAGTACGGCTTTAGGAGAGGAAAGTCCTGCTTATCAAACCTGATTTCATTTTATGACAAGGTAACCCGCCTAGGTGATCAAGGGAAGCCACTCGAAGTAATCTTTTTGGATTTCAGTAAAGCTTTCCATGCTGTCTCTCACAGTATCCTTCTGGACAAAATGTCCAGCACACAGCTGGTGGTGGTGGGTGAGCAACTGGCTCACGGGTTGAGCACAGAGGGTAATAGTGAATGGGGTGACATCAGACTGGTGACCTGTCACTATTGGGGTTCCACAGGGCTCCTTAGGCCCTGTGCTCTTCAACATCTTCACAAATGACCTGAACACAGGACTGGAAGGGACACTAAGTTTGCAGATGACACAAAACTGGGTGGAGTTGTTGTCTCCCTCGAAGGCAGGGAGGCCCTGCAGAGAGACCTCGACAAATTGGAGGCAATCACCAACCACATGAAGTTCAACAGGGGAAGGTGCTGTCTTCTGCATCTGGGATGGGGCAATCCTGGATAAATGTAGAGACTGGGGAATGAGATGCTGAAAAGCAGTGCTGAGAAAAGGGACCTGGGGGTCCTGGCAAATAGCAAGTTGAATACGAGTCAGCAGTGCCCTGGCAGCCAGGGGGACCAACGGTGTCCTGAGGGGCATCAGGCAAAGCATCGCCTGCCGGTCGAGGGAGGGGATTGTCTTGTTCTGCTCTGCACTTCAGCAGCCACACCTTGAATATAATGCTGTATTTTTATGGGGTTTTAACCAATTTTCCTGTCCCTACAACTCTAGCATCACTCTGCTCTCTGCTCCTAAGTACTACCCCCTCTTCTACCTCTCTTTTTCTGTCTCCTGCAGACCGTATGTGCCCACAGACATCTCACGCCTCAACATGGGGAAGATTCAAACTAGCTTATTCAGGTCTGTGTTCTGCAGTTTCTTTGCTATTATCCTCACCTGGAGGGAATAGAAAGATAGTTCATTTCCTATGCAAGATGAGTTCTGTTTTTTCAGAGTGGGTCTTAGCCATGGAGTAGTAACATAGAAAGCATTAGCTATATATAGTTGAGAATTTTTATGCTTAAATACTGTATTTTTTCCTTACATCAAATTGATATAAATGTGGAGATTTTTTGAGTAAAATCTAGAAGACAGTTCTGCTTTCTGCATAACTTTTGAGCAGAAAGCTTTTTGTAGTTATTAGGTAATTCCATAATGTTATCCTACATTATCCCTGCAGGAATATTTGACACCTGTAATTACGGGGTGTCTAAAGAGGAATTTATAAGCTGATCTAAGGTGCGTGCAAGCTAGAGATTTGTCCAAAGAACTCAAAATGTGGAATTATTTCACTATTTTCAATCCAGACATTTTAAACCAAAGGTAGATTATTTTCATGTTTCTGTAATCCATGTGAACTGATCTGATTTTATTTCTTTTCACAGTCAACCATATCATAAAACTTGTATGATTAACCAGTCAGTTGAAGGGAGAAAAGAAATTTTAAGTGTTAACTGATTGGATAAACTGGTGTTTCACTTGAAAGGATTAAACCCACAATTTGTACGAAATGATGCTGATAATTTGTTTAATATCTTCTTACTGTGCAAAAAAAGCCATCTGTTACCATCAGACCTCCTGGCTGAACTGCCTTTGAACTGTATTACATTTACCTAAAGATCTCTGCAAAAGAACAAGTACAAGAATTTAACATATAAAAACCAGCAAAGGAAAATGCTACTGAGAAAAACTACCTGCTAAATCCATAGCTTTCCCTAGAATGACAGGATCTGTGCAATATTGATTCTGTTATATATTCAGATGGTAACAAGAATATCAATTTATGGGACAAATATATGGTACTTATTACTTTTTTTTTTTTAAGGTGGAGCATGTCTAGAGATTCTTTTGTATAATCGGAACCAGCCAGTTCCCATACTCAGCTCCTGAGTATGAAGACAGTACCACTGTCATGCTGAACTCCTGATCTAGCAGTTTGCTGGAATACTGGGGTCACTCAGCACATTGCTCGCAGTGACTGTTGCCCACAAAGTATTATGGCATTTAGAGACCACTGTGGGAAGGAAAATAAGTTAAAGTAAGAAGCAGGTTTTCAGCAGACTTAGCTTCAGCAGAGATACTTCCATGTTGGATTTATTATATAGTTGAAATGCAGTGAACATTTTAAATCAGTTCCCAAATGATATTTTCATTATGCACTATAGGGGAAAAATTCAATTAGCAGTGGCATATTTTAATTCTTTGCAGAAGTCTAGTCCTAAAATGTTTTAAGTCCCCTACATTTAAAGTATGTTTTAATTCTTGTGGAGCCAGATCCTTTTGAATATTCCACTACTATTTTTAAGAAGCAGCTTCTAGAGGTATGTATTTTAACGGACCTTGATGTTACTGGAACTTTTGTGTGTGAATAGTTACTTTACAAATTAGAATGAACTTGAGAAAAAAATTTAAAGGTCTAGGAAACACTGTTGTCCTTTTCTTTACAGACATCTAAAACATAGCATTAGAGCTGTTCTAAATTATTTTCGAGGTCACTTTAAAGTCATTTGAAAGACATGCAGCACACACTCACTATCACTTTGCTTCCTATATAACACTTTTCAGGTTTCCAGCTCAACTATTGGAACCTCCTCCTATTCTCTGCTACAGAACAGACTATGATAATACATATTCACAGTCTGTGCTACATACACACAGAAGTTACATCTGCCTGGAGGTGCTGTGTTGTAACACTTGCCCAGCAATCAAAGCACTTAAAGTTGCACTGTATTGTAAGAGTTACATCAGTGAAAGGCTGTGGAGTTCAACTGGTTTCTCTCTGTCTTTTGATTCACATCCCCCCCTTCCACCTTCATACAAGAGCATGTGTTGCATTAGTCGGCTCCTTTGTACAACTTCACTGCCTTCTCACTAGAGCCACGATGATAAAAGGAAACACAACATCAATTAAGGAACACACATTTTGGTGATTGTTTTATATGCTCTTACACAGACTTACCTTTCAGGTTTCAGACCTTTGTTTGTGGATGTGCAGATTAATCTGTGTTTCGTAAGTCCATCTTTAAAGTGTATGAAATATTCCAGTTTTTACTTCTTTGTAATTGCCCCAATATTACTGGCAATATTTTTAATGGGGATATTGATGTGTTAGCTGTGAAGCATTTACTAAAAAGAAATACAAAAGTAGTCCTCCATGGACAGATATGTTGAGATAGTATGTTTGCATTTATACTTACTACCTATCACTAGCAGGCTCATCTTTCAGTTAAAAGAGGTGATCATTTATTACATAAACACTACAGCACACAACAAAGCTACTTGCCTCATCTACCATTATTAGCTTGTGAAGACAAATATGGAAACAAACAAGCCAGCATAACCAAAAGTAGGTTTAATGCTTCCTTTCCTTTGAAGGATGCTGCTCTGGATGACTAAATCCTTTTTTTTTCAGCACCTGTCAGTGGGTGTGTCTGTGTGAGAGGACAGCTTTCTGGGCTTGCAGAAAGTATGAGGATGCAGAACTGTAGATGCTTCTGTGCCATTACATCTGCAGAACAGTTACAAAACAGAGGATTTGTCTACAATGATAGAACTCAGGTTGTCCATGAACTCAGGATAGCTCCATGTCCCTGTCTGATGGGTGCCAGTACACTTACCTCTATGTAATACTTCCTTCCGTCATAGACATACCTTCACTCATAAACATACCTTAGTCCTTGCTTCTTCACATTTTAATCCAAGCAGCAGGCTTGAACTGCATTTATATTTTTCATTGACATTAGCTGCTTGATGATATTGGGCAATTAACCTCAGTCTATGAAACCTACTTTATGTGGCTGTGGTAATACATCACTTCCTGGAAAAGGATACTGCAAGAACTGACTACTACTACAAAGTGCTCCAAGATCTTTGGATACAGAGTATTTATAGACTGACAAAATGAAGTAGGTGTTTTTAGGGCATGCTAGAATTCAGTATCCTCTTTCATAATCACATCTATGCTTATTCAGCCTGTTCCTCTTCATGCTACAAGAATACTTCTTCACCTAGTTTCCTAATTTTTTTCCACACATGCAGGTATAAAACAATCCACTTGAGCAATTTCCAGATCCTAAGCATTTTAACAAACAGGTGACATAAAATATTCTTGTCACCAAACATCAAATGTAGCCTGACTAATATTAATGTACTAGGTCAGCTGACTAGCATTTAAGCTCCTGAACTAGAGCTGAAGAACGGATGTACTCTCGTGCTATATCACTTACATCACTTCGATTCCTTTGACTGCTAAATGTACTTCCAGGCCCTCAAAAATAACCTGCTTGAAGAGGCACTTTAAAAGACAACCGACACTTTATCAGTTAAAAAAAAATAGCTCCATGTCCTTACCAGAACTTGTAGTCCACTTGCAGTCTAACAAGAGTAACCTTTTGAGAATGATTAATTACATTTTTTCTCCAATGACTTGTCCAAAAACCTGCTCAAGAAACCTGGGGTAATCATGAAATTTGAGCTAGTAATTAGTTTCTCTTCTTTACTGAAGAACATAAAAGCCAGTCAGTCATCAATGAGAAAAGCAACTACATACTTGATTTTAATTTGGAAGTTTTCCTTGTAATTACTAATGTAATCACTAATGTAATCTAGTGTAGTCTAATCACAGGTAAAAAACCATCTTCACAGGAGAGTCAGGTCTGTAACATGCATTTATGTACACTTTATTATTTTCTCTGAATTTGTGAATATATCATTATTAATATGCACTGGGGATAAAAGTATGGGAGGTACAACCTAGCCTTTTACATACTCTGCCTAAGTTACATCTTAGATACAGCTTTAAGAAATAGAAAGCACGGTCTAAATATAAGACATTTTTTTATTTGCTGTCCATGAGTAAAATTAGACTGACCACTCAGTCAAAATAGAGTACCTCCTCAGCTAGCCCCTGGTACCCTGGTTTCGAATGATATTTCAGTTTAGTTTCTTTTAATCTGATTTAGTGTTACTTACTTACACAAAAAATAATTTTGCATATTCATGTGCAGGAACAGTCAATATAGCATATTTGTAACATTTAGGACTACTTAAATATTTAATAAGACCATAAGGACTTGGAGAACTATGTAGCTTAATGCATTTGCTGTGCAAAAATGCTGTGTATCATCACATCAGAACAGATTTTTGTACCAGCAGTGAAACTTGGAACAGCTTTCAGTGGACAACTCCTTTAGCTGAGTCAGAATGATATCTTGTCAATAGCTTCCCACACTGTCTCACTTCACCACACCACAGCGCCTACATGTTTGTGGTTATGAAGAAGTATCATCTGTCTCTTGGTTAGATTTAAATATATAATTTACTTTCATACTTAATAGTTTTGATGCTAAATTAGTTGTCAGGTTGCTAGTGCTGCCTCACAGGCCTCTTGTGCTCTATTCGCAAAGGTTTGTTGTGTTAATCTTTTTTTAATCAATTAAGACATACAGCTTTTCACACTTCACTCAAGCACAGAAATTTTGCTGAGTCAGTCATCCTAAACAGTTAGTTTTGCAAAGCATTCAGAGACAAAACACAGATCTTAACTACACAGATGTGAAAGCAGAACTGAGTTTTGCTCATGGAATTGTTTAACAGGTAATAAGATCCTCATGTGTCACCTGTCTCAGAGCATCGGTTTGGAAGAGATCAAATGTGTACTCTGACACAAGAAAGCACTGCCATTCATGAAAAAAGCATTTCCCTTCCTTTGCAATTGCTTCCACTCAGGCAGCATTCCAGACTGTTTGAACTCTTGTTCTTTATACAACACCAAGAAACAACAAAAAACTTAATTTCTCCTCCTAACCAAATTCTTGGGTTTTATTATGCTTTCATTTTAAGTAAATTTAAGACTTGAACAACTGACAAGAACACATAATTGAAAAATGCAACATACGGTTATTTTTCCAAGATGTCAAAAGTGGTAGGTGTAATTTTTTTTTTTGTAATTTTCACGTGCTTTTTTTTTAATTCTATTAGAGAACATCAGGATCCATTTTTCCTCATACACCCTCTCACAAAACTTGAGTGTACTGCAAGCTCTCCTTCATTATGGAGAGCAAGATGAAGTGAAAAAACAAAAAAAAAGAAAAAGGCTCTTACCAGCTGTAGCATGAAGATAAAACCAGGAACTGCCAAAAAGAAAATTACCTTCTTTGAGACTGCAGTTGGTAGCTCCTGACAGATTTACAGGAACTGTACAGGGAATCATATGGGAAAAATTTTATAAAAATATTCCTGCAGTGGAAAAAGTTTAAAAAGGAACAGGATGATGCTATTGAAAGCCACTGTTTCAGTGCTATTGCTGCCACTATCACTCCCCTCTTCAAAATCAACCTGTACAATATATGTTAAGAATTTTACAATTAATAGACAATTCACGTAACTAGTTACAAATAGTTCATTCAAGAAACATATTCTCAGGTGTTTCTTATGTTAATAAATCAGAACACAGATAACAGCAGTTTAAACAGTGTACATTGAGATTTATTAGAACAAGCACTAATAGCAGCAGTGTACAGAGTGATGGAGACAATGTACTGTATGCACTGAACAATAATAATTATACAATTGCACTTCTTCAGAGATCTATTAGAAAATGCTTTTCAGTAAACAGTTTCCCAAATCTAGCATTGTTTGGATTTGCCTCTGAGAAAAAAAAATACAAAAAATATGCTTTATCTTTTTTTTTTTT
>WEIV01020668.1:60580-74697 GCA_013390005.1 Calyptomena viridis
AGACAACAATGTACATGTGAAAAACAAACAGCTAACCAACAAAAAATACACAACAGAAAAGACGGCCATTGCCCAACACCTCACTATAGATTGCTGTACTGTGGCACCACTTCTGTCTCCTAGCATGTTGCTAGTCTCCAACTTGCTGGATTCTTGGAAAAATTGTTTGGATGTTTTCAAAAAGAAAATAAATGAATGCAATTGGAAACATACTTTAGCCTGCCTTTCTTGTTGGAAAAAATAATTAGGAGGCAAGAGTATGTTAATTGAATGGCATATGCATGCAAAAAAATAGTGGGGATGAAAAATCAAAAACACTTTGGTAAAATGCAAGCAGAATGGTTGTCTAAGTGACCATATTATTTGTCATCTATTTTAGCTCACAAATTCAGGTTTGTCATGAGCAAGCTTGCTGTTGTTAATATAAATGTTTGTTAATCTGTTGACCAAAGAAAGCAAAACAAGAAAGAATAGATGTTGCAAACATATTAGTGTAGTGCTTGGTTTACAGACTGAACCTCTTGATTTTAGCAGTACCACTCAAGATACTAAATGTCAGGCCCTTTCAGCACTTGCAAAATCAGGCCATTAAATACTAAACTGCTCTGCTGATTTGACAAGAAACTAATACACAAAATTGATTAGCTACTGTGTGTTACATTCAAATACAGTAAAACCTCACTAATTCCCACAGCCAATAATTAATATTCCAAAACTGGGGTCCTTCTCTGTTCTTCTAAAAAGACCAAGCTGAGTTCTTTCATGAGGTCTGGCATATGCGAAACAAAAGAAGTTTTATTTTACGTAAGGAAATGTAACCTTTTTCTATGAAAGAACACTTGCCAATCTGAAAAATTCCATAATTTTCCACATGTGTTTAAGATATTAGTGAGAATTAGCAAGGTTTGTTTGTACTCTAAATTCATTAAAGGCCAAAGTCTTACCTCATCAGGACTAGGGATAATATTTACACTGACAACCTGATCACAAATAACAGATTCTGAATGTATTCTGTTCAAGCGACTCCTTAGTTCAGCATTCTGGTTGAGAGCCTTAAAATAAAAATTGCACATTTCATTTAAATTTAAAACATTAGCATTATACAGGAGGAAAAAAAAAAAAGAAAAAAATCTTCTTCCCAGCAATTTCCTTCTTTCTTCCATTTATAGAAAGATACCTATTTTGAGATCCTCTCTAACATTATTTAATCTTTGGTTGCTTTGCCTTCAGTGATTTTCAGGAGACAGAGGGAACAGATGTTCTCCCACAACGTAACATCGGCATTCTACCTTAATTCTTCAGATAGCTCTTTGGCAGCTGTACTGGTGGGTTATGTACATTAAGGAAATGGGGAGTGAACACAGCAAGAAAGAGTGAAACTGCAGAACAACAAACAGGAACCACCCAAAAAATGCCCAAGGAGGCAATCCTTCGTTTACAACTGTACAGCCCCTTCCGAATGAAGGTTATTAGCACTTAGATCTTGAAATTGTTTCATTCCAAGTAAAACCAAAATAATTCCTAGTATCATTGTCTGTCCATCCAGATCAATTTTACAGATTTGCTTTTGTATCCTTATTTCAAACTACTGATCCATTATAATGTCACAAATACCAACAGAATTCTGGTTTCTGCTGATCTCTCTCCTACTTTAAAGTCCAACTTAGATTATAAATGTGGGTGCAAATATATGTTATCTGCTATTTGGAAAGACTCGCATGCAAGATTCTGAAACTTGGAAAAAGTATAACATGCTACACATCTAGAACATGAACTGACAACCTTAATATATCCCCAGCACTGAGGATCGTAGAAAAGAACAACAGACAGACATGCTGTGTTAGCAGGAAAAGTCTGTCACAACGGAGTAAGAATCTTCTTTGGTCTTCCTGCTAGTGCACATTCAGGAATAGTTTGCATGAATGTTCTGAAACAAAGTAGGACCAAAGCAAAATAGGTAATCTTAAACTGTCACTACACAGTTTAAATTACTCAATTTTCCTTTCTCCTGGGCATGTTCACAGTTGTCGTCTACCAGGAAGGAAAGGTGATGACTAACAGCAGACTGGTGATAGCTTCTTAAACTGCTCAAACCTGGTCATGAGACTGGACAAACCAAACCACACTGAATTTTCCACTTATTCTGCATTGAGACTATGAACTAATGTGTGCCAGTGACTTTCAAGCTAACACTGGAGGGCAGGACAAAGAAGAAAATGTTTCCCTTTTTTTAGTACAAGTTAAATCTCCACAGGTCTTAGTTAATTTGTATCAATAACCAGAAACGGTTACCCTTGTCTCTTATCCTTTTTCTCATTACAATACACAGTAATCAATCTGCATAACATGATATGCATCTGTATCTATAGAAAAGTTTGTCTTTAAACCTCTGCTCATATTTCTTGCAGATGCAGTCCTCCACACTGATCCAGCAAAAGCTTTCATGCTTCCTTGACAATGAATTAAAAAGATTTATTTTGCAACCTTAGGACTTGTGGTTGCTTTACTATTTCTTCTTCTTCACTAAAGCAAATAATAATTTTTCCTTTAGCTTAAATGGGAGAGATGCTGGAAAGTATCAGGTGTGTATCTTGAAATTCAATTTACCCATGATTTTCTTTTAACCCAGGATTTCTTTTCCAGTTAGAGACATGGACATATAAAAAAAATCTGACAACATATAGTCGAAATTTAAAACTTAATTACAAAACCAAGAATAACTCCTTGGCTATGCTGGAAACAGCTGCAGGAAAGACATCTAGCATTTGTATAACAGCATTTGATGCTTTTTCTTTACTTTGGAAAACTGCAACAGATACATGCTTACACAATGAATTATATCCTTTACCTCCACATGCACTAAGGTTAGAGCTATGTCACAGTTCTGGTCAAGAACTTGGCTTTTTCTTGTCTCCTTTTACCTCAGGAAATGGCCAAAATACAAAAGAAACAGTGCATCTGGCAAGCTAGATGTGCTCGAAATCAAATCAAGAACATACCTGAGAGAGGGACTGTCTGAGGTGTGCTATTTGAGCATTGTGGCCTGTAAGATCCTGCTCTGAAACAATCTGCTTAAGCTTCTCCTTCTCTATAGCTATGCTGTTAAAGGCAGACTTCAAAAGAGAATGCACTAAGCAAAAAGAAAAAAAAAAAACAAAACAAGTGTTTTCTTGGCTACAGGAATCACATTGAGATCTATTATAATATTTCAGCAATAAAGAGAGAGAGTAAGACTTCCATCCCACAGTTATGGACATTTGAAACAAGGATCTGAACTTCAAGTAATCCATGCCAAATTAAGTACAAACACTTACAGCTTGTGATTGCAATGTGCATACTGTATGTTGACACACGTCATCTGAGCATATTCTTGGTGCTGAACATATGGAAAGGTGCGTATTTGGGAAAACTGCCCAATGTGTGTCCTTTTCTTTCTCTTTTTTATTCGTACTTCTCAGAATAACAGAAAAATCATTTCTATTAAGACTTAATATTGCACTAATAAAGAGGATTACTTAGTCTTTAAACAGCTTTTTTTTAGTCTTTAAACAAACTTTTCAGCTTGTTTAAGATGTCAGTCTCATATTCTTTCTATGATTGTTACATAACAGAGAGCAAAACGATAACAAACCCTTTTAAAAACAGTGGGTTTAAGTCTGTATGATCGTTTCTTTACTGGCAATAAAATGGCATTTCTAAAATACATTCCTGTAATATGCTCTTTTTCCATCCTTCCCACTGACACAGAAAATATTGCACAAAAATGAATTGCACAACATTATCTGCAGCAGTGATATTCTGCTCCATCTTTTGGGAGAAATACAGCATTTCATTGAGAAAGAAAATGGTTGCAAATTCAGTCACATATTTACAGGATGCAGAAAGTATTCAGAAGACTTGTAAACCCATATAAGACAGAGTTTACCTATTTCTGTATTTATGATATTCATGGAAAATATAAGGATAATAAAGGTTGCCCTTATGTAAGCCACCTGACCAGTTAAAAATTCTTATACAATATCATCTAATGCATATGCCCTGGCCATAACAAAGTGAAGGCAATAAAGAAACATGACAGAGAAGCACATTACAGGAAAGGCTTGACATTTCCAGTTACCTTTTTGTGCCATTAAGCAGAATTCTTCTTGAAGCTTCATGTACTCATTAGAGCACTCCAGAGGATCTGTTACATGGCTTGGGGGAGCCTGAAACTCAATGTCTGCACAAAGGTTGGGATTGGATGAATGCAATCGAACAGGTGACATTGTAGCACTGAAAGGGACCTACAGTGAGAAACAGTGAAGAAATACTGTATAAGGTGTAACCAAATTTTTGACTCTGTTGAAGCAAAATACAAATTTCTTCTGAAAATACTTCTTTCACAATGTGAAGAACATGGTAAGAGTGAATATGAAACTTTATATTCTCCTAAATTTCAACCCAGTTGATGCAGAATTCTCTTGAAGTTTTTCACTGAAACAGACAAGAAGACCTAAATACACAGCTAACAGCTAATAATGGAGCATTTCAATTCTAGGATTTAAAAAGATGGACAATTTCCTCAATGAGACATACTCCTTGATATTTCAACATTTGAGAGTACATGTAGATGCCTGTTATTACAATACCAACATTTGAAGTATGCAAGTTCCTCCACAGATCTAGAAATAATATATAATATTATTGAATATATCATTGGAGTTTTTCAAAACTACTGATAAATCTTTAATTGAAAGTCATTGTACTGGCAACTATGAAGAGGGAAAAAGCATGTATTCTTTCTATTTTTTAACTAAACAAATAAACAACAACAGAAAATAAAATCAAAACTCCACCTGATTTTCAGTTAAAGTACGTGAACCATAAATAAATGCAGAGAGATACAGTTTAGTAAGATGGAGCCAAGGATTTAATTTAGTATCATTTCCATTTCTCTTTCTCCTATGCTTTTCAAGTACAGCAATAAAAAATTTTCTACGTTCTGTATATATGTATTGTGTACCAAGCAGTTGCCTATATGCTACATACTCAGTACACAGCTACAACTGTTATATATGTGATGTGTGTGTGAGCCTATGTTGTTTTTTGTTGTGTTGCTGTTGTTTTTTATGTTACCGTTTACGCAGGTTTATATGAAAATCAGGCCAAGAACCCAATTTTCAAATGTAAATGCAAAGGAAAGACATGCAGAACTAAATTTTGTTAGTTAAATATTAAGCACTGTTTAACATAGTAAGCACTGTTTAACACATTAAATCTAATTCATTTTTATCTATTGATCAAATGTGTAAATCAAGAATTTTCACACTGCAGCCCAATGAAATTATTCAAATATGAAAAATGGGGTAAAAATATAAAATGTCTCTTTCAAGGCGTGATAAAGAGCAGCAGATAACATAAAAAGTCATATTACTAACAATTGTTATCAACAGATTAGTTCTATACTGCCATCGGTGCTTGAACTTGGTTCACTGTTATTCAGCTATTGGTTTTATCAATCTCTTCTCATAAAAGTTGACATCAATATACGTTTTAGGTTTCTGGTTCTCTAATGAAACCCTTGAAATCCTGTTGAATCTATTCATCATTCCATTCATGAGCATATTCTGTGAAATATCACTTTCCACTCTGTTCTTTCTTGATTCCCAGATACATACAGCACATAAAATATTAGCTCTGTGGCACTTAACCAATATAAGCTTTATTCCTTATCTCATGTATTTTGAGTTCCAGCTATATCAACAAAGCAGGTATTTTTTACTAGACTTCATTTTAGCCTCATATCAAGAAGACTTCATTAACAGATGTAGAATAAATTCCTTCCATTGCTAGTGTATATTTAACCCATTATCTTATTTGCAAGTACCAGACTGCCTCTCTTGAGGGCCCAGTAAAACTAGGATGAGAGATTACTGTGGCTAAATGTAGGTTAATTTCAAATTTCCTTTACAAAACCTTTCCTCTTCTTAAATCAGAGGGCATGTTTCCACAGCCTTCTAACTGGGGGCACCGCAAAGGTTCAAATGTTCCAGGTGGCTCCAGAAGGGCAGAGTAGGTATCTACACATACCTGCATGTGTGGGGAGCATGTACCCAACCTCCACACCATTCAGAAGGCAGGAAAGCAGATGATACCAGCTATAATACAGGAGCTTGAGGGAGAGTCCTACAGCCCTGCGTGCTTTTCCAGCTTAGGGAATGGGTCAGGTTGCCCCAGACCCACACAGACTGGCCGGCTACCCTCACATAGTGGGGGGCTCTTTAGTCAGGCTGTGATGAATCCAGCTGAAGAAATCTGCTTTAGATCTATCATTTCTGCCTCATACCTTAGCTGGACAGGCTGAAAAGCAATGTTTTTGCAGTGAGGTTTACTGGGAAAATAGTATTTTAAATTATGTACTAGAAACAGAGTTTACACGTTCTACAGATACTGTCACACTACTTGCAGGAAATAGAGATTCACATAACAGAGACAAGAGACAATGCTGACTGCTTGAAATACAAGAACCAAAACTGAACTGTTGATTGACATGAACACTCTTCATATGCATCTTTTAGAAAAGTTTCCAAGCTACTTTCCATAAGAGATGAAAAAATCACATTAAGCAAAATTCTCTTGAATAGGCAACAATTGAAGAAACAATGCCAACGTACTTCTCTTACCCAAACCTTTCACTGATGTATTTTCTCTCTATATTAAAGGTGATTCTGGCTTTATAACCCATTCTTTTTGTTGTTGGTGGTGGTTTTGATTGTTGTTGTTTTGAAGGGTTTTTGAAAAGTACTTAGCTTCTTGATGCATCACTCTAGTTTCCTCCATACACACACTTCTAGACATGACCTCAGATGAACCTTGTCCTAACATCCTGCTTTATTCCAGAGGCGTAATACCCACTTATCCATCACCTTCTTCAGAATTATGTGTAGGAACAGACTGTTCCTGGTGGAGTGGGCTGTAAGGAAAATGTCCACTTTCTGCTATGTACTTAACTGATAAAATTCTGTATCCTTTGGTCTATACACACAGCTTCACTGTCTTTGCCACATCTGCCAGGAAGAACAGGCCATGGCCACAAACAGCTATAGAGTCATTCTGATGCTTCTAGTTTTCCTTCCTCCTGCGCTTTTTCCAGCTCCTCCAAGACCTCCCTCAACATTTCCTCACTTCAGCTGCAGGTAACAACTCAGCAATTCCCTGTACTCTTACTGTCTTCCAACTGAAGTCCAGCACTATTTGTCCACTGAAGCACTCTTTAGGTAAGCAGTACAACCCTTGCCAATGCTGTTTAACTACTGGTGAACCTACTGATTAGAGTCTCCCACTGATGCTGTTCAGCCAAGTAAACTGAGAATCAAGTTGATTTCTCTGCTAGGCAGGCAGATCAAAGTATTCGAAACAGCAATCAACTATTGAGCAAAGCATTCAGCATCAACTGATTAGGGAGGAATTTAGATGAGTTAATCTGGAAATGGGAGAAACTGATGTCTCTCATGCTTTTTAGGGGGACATAAACTGAGTTTATAGTTCAGGTAGCAGGAGCTCAAGATAGTTAGGCTTAAGCAGAAACTATGTCTGATCTAGGGGATTTTAGCTAAGGCCTGGAACAGCAGACCTTGGAAGACTTCAACCTGCTGAAAACATTCACTGCTTGGACTAGAGAAGGGTTATGCATTTAAAGCTCACTTCAGTCTTTGGCTGCACAGTCTTCCCTATCTAGCTGTTGTACTAATGAGTTGATGAATAAGTCCTAATGTCTATACTGTGCAATCCTAATCAGTATTTTCTTGATAAAGTGGTAGCTGAAGATATCCTTTTGATGTGAATTTGATTTCACAAACAGGACTTCCCTCACGTATTTCCCAGCCTCTGTATTGATTTTGTAGGTCCGTGTTTTCTGTCAAAGACTTTGAGAATTAGCAAAACTAAATACAGACACTGAAGTAGTAATATGACTTTTTGGGATTATGGAATGTAAACAGAAAGTGTCTCAAATGAAAAGGCTAACCTTACACTACTTACTAAAAAATCAGAAAATTTTATAACTCCATGGTAGTTTGTAAAATCTCCTTGGTTCTGCTGTCCTGCTATAGACTGTCACAACAACATTTAACAGAATTTGATACTTTTTTCTATTTTTTATAGTTTATAGCAGAGTACGTCAAAGACACGTTCAAATAGTGCAGGGCCTGAGTGTGTCACTTGCACTTGCATAAAGGAGGAGGGACATGTACCAGGTAAACAAGCTCAGACCCACATTTATGGAAATCATTTCTGTCAGGCCTAACAACTTCTAAGAAACTGTGCTAGAAGTGGGTAGCATGGACACCTCCATAAAGTGCAAGAAACATTTCCATCAGCTTATTACACAATCAATTAGTTCCCATCTTTAGAGCTATCCCTTGATTTTTAAATCCACTCACTGTTGTAGCCACTGCAGCTGCTAGTCTCTGCCGGCGTCGTGTTGTGCTGAACTGGCCCTTCGGTGCCGGCCCTTCCTGACAGTGAATGCAAGAAGAGAAGGAAGTAGAAAAAGAGAAGGGAAGGGGTGATGGGACACAGGAAGATGAAAGGTGATCAGAAAAGGGAGAGGGAGAGTCTTTAAGTGGGTTTCAATTTTGTTAACTCTTACGGCCTACACATGTTGAGGACATATCACACGTTTTCAGTTGTGTATGTCAGAGACATAAAAAGGTAGATACTTCACTGACATCTGCAGATGAGTTGGACTGCAGTGCACTCATTAAGACGACAAAAAAATTATCAGCATTGCCATTCACAGTCATAAGGCAATAATGGAATAAGAAAACAAAAAGGATGCTACGGCATAACAGAAAAAGAAACAAAACCCAAACTCCTTCTGGGGGGTCACTTGACCGTCTAGAAGATGAATTCTGAAAGAGACCAATTTGCATCAGGGGACGTGCATGAACTGTGGTCATTGAAGATGTATGCATCTCAATGGTAAAACTTTTCATTGTGTATGTTACATAGTGAGCTTGCTCATGTAAACATTCCTGTGCATAGCTCTGGCATTTCCTTGAGGCTATTGATTAATTTTCTCCACACATCACTTTTTTGAGTTCCAGCTAATTTTCCCATACATTATTGAAGGCTTGGCTTCCAAAGCAATGCAAAAACTCAGACAAAGCAGCACAAATGAAAACTAAGTATTGCAACAGTTCCTTTGTTTTCTGTATGCCTACCTTGTGCCTCATTCTGCTTAATTTCACTTTCATTTTAAGAAAATTTGTCAGAGTCAAGCAAGTTGTCTAATGCAAAGGAGCTCCACACCTATCATAAAGTCATTCTATTTAACCTTTAATCAAAATGTTGTTATTTTGAAGGCATTCTAAGATTTTGGAAGACTGGAAAATACACCTTCCTGCTTTTAGAGAACAATTCTCAATGCCTTTACCTTTCTATTCCCTATATCTTCGCCTATAGACACTTCCATATTTTTAGATCTATATACATTCTTTTCCTGAAAGCAATCTGGGCCTTGTATAAATAGCAATGGTATAGATTGGATACATGGACACCATGCTGAAGAAGAGGATATTGTATTTCAATTATTAACTGAACTGTCTTGCTCCTTGTAAGTGTACAAGAATCTTTCGGAACATTTATTTCAAAGAGAGAAGGGTTTTTGTTACCCAGGAGAGCAATCCCACCCAAGAGGGGGACATCTTGCCTAGGAATGCTCTTATATGTTTTCTCCTCCTGAATTCCAGAGAGACTGGCTCCCTGGTATGAGAAAAGGTAAGTTCTTGCAGACATGTTAGAAGGCCCCTGCAGTGGTGGAGTCAGGAGAGACAATAAAAAGTCCCAAGAAGAACAGGAATGTGTCTTTCCCAGGCCCACTGCTCTCATTGTTATGTTTAGTGTTCTGGACTTTGGAAATAAATTTTTCTAAAATCCTTTTACTGCCTGGCCCTGGGGGTGCCTGCACATAATCTTTCTTCACAGTCCTGTAACATTCCTGCTGCTAGGGTTGCTGCATCTAGGAATGGCCAAACTTTTTACCCTCTGGTTGATACTAGTGACAATGCTACTGACAGTTGTGTCTGATGATCACAGTCAGAGAACACTTGCAGTGTAATATTTTATACAATTCTGACATTAAAAAAACACGTACAAAACCTCTAAAATACTGAGTATAAACTTCATTAAAGCAGAGAACACACCATATGCATAATGTTAAGCTTTTTGTGCCCTACAGAAATATGACTATTCTGTGAATAGGAGACTGGAGGAATATTCTTGTTTAAATAATAGGGACATCTATATGTACAGAGAGAGAGAGATATGCACATATATATATATGTATATATATGCAAAATTATGAATGCAGGAGTGCATTATTAAAATGGGAACAGCAAGCTTTACAGAACCATCCACTCTCCTCAACATGATAGAAACTGAGGTCAATTACGATATAAAGAAATACTTATTTAGGGAAAAAGTAGTAAGCTTGTCTGGGTCTGGTTTCAGCTCTGAGCTGAAAGCCTTGATAGAGCAAGATGACTTTTCAGGTTACTCTATATTACATAGCTTTCTATTAAACGACTCTCCCTGGGGAAAAAAAAAAATAAAAATAGGTAAATTACTCTTGGAACTTCACAACTTTGAGCTCTTGAGGAAAACAAAAACAACACTGCTTTATTTTATTCCTTTTCACTAATACTTTTTTCCTTCCTTTGAAGATCTTCAGGCTGCCATGAAAATCATAATGTAGTCTTTTACTCAAAGGGAATGAAAAAAAAAACAAAATCCACAACTCAGTTTTCATACAAAAGTACAATTTGTAAAATGAATTAATACAGGTCAAATAACATCATTGCAGGCCATTTTCATAAGATTTTAAATAAGCTTTTTAAAAGCAAAATAAACGTCCTTCACAAAAGGCATCTTTCTTCAGAGAAGCAATTCATGTAGTACTCTTGAGTAAAGGCCTGTAAAACAAGCTGTTAATTCTAAACAATTTACTAACAACAATACTAAACCTCCAAACCTGCAAATGTATATACACATGCTATGCTCAATTTTACTTCAAGGAGTCACTCCATTCTAGTCACCAGGATTAGCTGTGTGAGCAAAGTCAACTGCACACAGAACTGGTATATTTAATTGGTAAATATATACTTGTAGGAAACAAGTCAAGCAGCTTTTCTTACAAGGAAAATAATGTTTTAAATACATTATACACCTAGCATTCATACTGGAAAATGTGTTAGCAGGAATACAAAAAAAGCTATCTTACTAACAAAAAAATGGTAACAAGTACAATACAAAATTTGGATGGGAGAATTCTCTCCCTGCATCTTACACAGTGGATGCTGAGCCAGCAAAAATTACACCCTCGTTCCCCATTACTCACAAGGAACACACGTGTATATAAAGCTTCCTAATTTTTATGCTCCCCAAAAGGATGGCTTTCGACATACTATCAGAGGGTCTTTTACTGTAATTAACAACTGCTCCTTATAAAATAAATAGGTGCAAATACTACAAATTGAATGAATAGGGCAACTAGCTTAAAGTTAAGTGTGTTAGTATTAGCAGTATCTCCTAAAACTAATGAGATATATGGAAGCATGTGGGAAGTAATAGGACAACAGACACTTTCTTAGTACCAAATGTCAACAATTTAACGGCAAATAATGTGCAAGCATCATAAAGAAATGATCATAAATTAGACAAAATGTTTCTCAGTAATGGATATCCTGATAAACAGTTTATAAAGAGTTGGAATAGTCTTGAAAACATGATCTATAAGGGCAAATGACCTAGAAGGAATCTCTAACAAAAGAACAAAATGGGAATTAGCTTAAAGGGCACCTAGACATCTGAGGAAGTCCACATTTTAGTGGAATGGCAACATAAGCAAATTAGGAATAACATGAGTCAGAGTGAGACCGCCTTCCTACAGATCACAGCTTTATGGCACTCATGACACAGGACAGCCCTTAGAAGAATAAACAACATGTTGAGCCCATTAATTAGGTAAGATAATGGAGCAGCTGCAAAGGATTCTTTGTCTTCCATATAATTTAGAAAAATTTTATTGCTCCTGTGTCACTACAAATTCATTTATAAATCAGTCAACAATAACTTAATGCTTTTCCCTAACAAAATAAGCTTTACATTTCCAGCATTAACCTTGCCAGGAATTAATGCTAACCTAAGTTAGGCAGAGTTCATTATCAACCCAGAAGTGACAGACCCATGTGAGCAGTGCTATGCACACAAAGTCTCTCAGAGGAACCTGCAAACCAACTGTATCTGAAAATTTCAGGAACTGAGGCACAACTCCTGCCAAACCACAAACAGCAGTTTGAGAGTCAGGTGCCAATGGCAGAAGTCCAGACCAGTGTTACTTTGGCAAATTGTAGGCAACACTTTAGTCGCTATGACCCACCACAGATCATCATACATTGACTGCTTTCATCATTTTTGTGGATAGGACTTCTCTGAAACCACTGTGGCACGAAAGAAGAACATGCAGTGATGACTCCGACTCTTCATAGGCACCAAGTACTTGCATGCATTTTCCTGATATTTTTATTTGCCTGTGTTACTTGGCAGCAGGGAAAAAGAGTGATCCTTGAATTGCAGGTACACAGAACATGACAATCAATCATCAAAATTCCTTTCTTAATAAACATTTTTAATCCTAACAGACGCTTTGTTGTTCAACCTGTTGTGATTTGTCAAAGTAGAATAGGCAGAAAGCAAAATCACCTACATGAGCTGAAATGAGAAAGATGATGCAACTACAATTTCTTCTTTCTTATTAATCTTAAATCACAGAAAACTCCCTTAATATGCCTCTAGGGGATGCATTAGTTTGAACATAGTCTTCATTATCAGTTGCTCAGTTATAAAAAAGATTAGCCTTTGGATCAGACCTCAAGACACACAACTGCCTCCAACAAAACAAAAGGCAGCAATACATGCAAATTATGCCTATTTCTGTGCTTTTACCTTTCAGCTCTATGGAAGGGTGGAGTAAATTCTGTTTTCACGTAATTTATTCTTTGGTTATTCAGTTTGTTCCCTTACAGCCTTTTCCACAAGAGAAGGCCTGTGAAAATACTTATTATTGGTAATATTCCTATATAGGTCTTGACAAAGCATGTGTGTTTAGTATTTCATTCATGTTTTCTGCTTTTAGCTTGATGTCACCTGTTCAACTGCCCTTCTTTGCAAGTTTGATATAGAATAGCAGTATCCCCATGTGGGGCACGTATATTGCGTTTTATGCACCTTAACTGACTAATACTCAGATCCCCCTCCTTTCCCTAGATGGCAATGTTTTCATATGAATGAAAGTAAAATCAATACTTTTCTCACTATCTTCTCTAGGTTTTGAATAACAAGCAGAGGGTTGATTTACTTCATTTATAGCACATTAACTTCCTACTTTCATCTAATATGTTATTTCATGCTTAAAAGTTAATCTAAAAGTACAGTGAAAAAGTAAAACATGATGCATTCAGTACCTGAAGTTGAATTTTTGCATCTTTGCTGACACTTTTTGTTCTCCATCGTCTTGTGACCCGCTTGTCTTTCTTTGAAATATCTACACAGTTAGCCTACATTACACAAATAGTTAAAAGCGACAAAGTACTATTAAGTTGACACAAGCAACACAGATAATACAATAAGTTAGTAAAGAATTGTAGCATTAGACGTGTACAAATCAGAAAGTAAGGAGAAGAATGCTGCTGCCAGGGCCTAAAACTGCAGCAGTGATCAGCTGTAGCTATCACTTTTCTAAACACCTGGTATAGTTGGCTCATTTAGGAAAACTATTGGTACACTTTTTCATGGGTGCACAATACTTAGGACCCGATTTTGAAATCCTCCTGGATTTCTATTGTGGTATTACTCAGATATTCGTGTACTCAAGAGGATTCAGTGAAAAAGGAGGAAAGTATTTATGATTTAGGATNCACAGTACTACACATGCTTAAAATAAACATATAAACAATTATTTCAGAAAAATACTATGAGTTAACAGACAACATCTCTATATTTCCCTTAACACAAGAATAAATGTTTCAGTGTAATGATTTATGTTCAGGCATATTTACCTGCATATCCGTGAAATTTGG
>WEIV01020669.1:0-17461 GCA_013390005.1 Calyptomena viridis
ATGCTTGCATTGCAGCAATGCCTATGAACTCTTATAACTTTGAATTGTATGAGGCTACATATAAAATCATAAAATTACTAGTTCTATACAGATTTTGCCTCTTGTGCATTAAGCTTTTTTCTCCATGACCCTAACAAATACATTAACAATTCAGGAAGTATTTACCTATACAGTCCTGATTATCTACATAACGCACTTCATTAACCCCCAGGCCTTCTTTCTGGTAAAGTTCTTGCTCCTAAAAAATACAAAAAGGAAAAAAATAAGTAAAAAGAGAAAACACAACTCATTGTATTTTTTTTTTTTTAATAAATATGAAGTAACTTTAAAATACAGCATGAACCAACATTTGTTTGAGAATTTCCTTACACAGCTTAATATATTCCAACTTTATCAACTTAATTATAAGCCCATGCGATTAAATAATCCCATTAGGTATGAGAGATTGTCCAGAGTCTGGATACCTCATTTTAATGAAGGTTAAAAAAGAAGAAAATATATTGTTGGTTTTCAAAAAACTATATTCTTTTCTGACACAACCAGATGTCACACAGTACAAAAACAGTTTGTAAACAGGTCTTTTTTTTTTTTTAATTCANTAAGTGAAGAATATGGCTTTGGTTTCAACAGGACATTAGAATTTCTTGAAGACTTAGAGCCTTCAGTGAACTTTTCAACAAATCCAATTACCAAACTTAATAAACCTGGTACAGATTTGTTACCTTTGATGTACCTTGTCCTTAACAAGGTATTTGACATACCCTGTCTTTAACAAACAGGATTGTAAAGACAGGTGTGCTATGAGATTTCTTAGAAAAGGTTTTCATTAAATTGAAGGGTTGCTATCAACTGTTCCAAAAACCATTTTATTAAAAGAAAACAGACAGCAAAAATAAATAAACCTACCGAGAGCCTGAAATGGTCTTTATGTTTTTGGTGCACAACTGAAGTAAAATGCTGGTCACTTGGTTGAGGAAGACGATTTTCTTCATCCAAAATATCCAGTACACCTACTAATTTTGCTTCAATCAAATCTATTAATAAAACAAAATGTATTTACAAAAACTGAATATATAAACTCAGATCTGAACATTACAAGTGTAAATGCTGCTGATCTGATTCTGTATAAAAGCAAGTAGGGAAAGCTGTTAACACAAAACACAAGAAGTCATTGCAAATTAATTCTACGTATCTGAATTGTTGACTTAATATTGTACACACAGCAAGTTTTAAATCTTAACACGTGGAACACAGAGGAAAAAGATCAGGTGCAGATTGTTTGGTTTTTTTACTCTCAGTCTGAAGTTGAATTAGTCACCTAAATTCCCCAAAGGTGCCTAAATGTTCCTATGGTATGATCATAGGTCTTCATGGGGTAATTGCTTAGATTGTTGAGGGGGTTTTTTTTGTTTCACCAAATGTCAAAACTAAAAGGCTAATACTTCTATTTACAACAGAATCCAGTGACGAAAATGAAATGTGTCTGTTTTAGGAAAGGCATATCAGACTGGAGCATATAGTGGTGGTTTTACAACTTTTAAAAAGTGCTACTGCCTTGACCTCTCACACACATATACCAAAGTCCTTGAAAGCTGACAGAAATTCATACTCTTGAAACTATTCAACACAAGAATTTTGTAGCTTTTGAAACTTTTTTCCATTGTCTATCAACCTGTTCTTGTAAGAGCAATTTTTACTACTCACTTTTTATCTGTGGAAAGGAAGAAATGACTAATGCTTGCATTGCAGCAANATATTAAATATACCATACCTCTTTCAGAATTCTTTCATTAAAAAACTGCTGCAGTTTCTCATTACAGTAGTTTATACAGAATTGTTCAAAACTGTTGTGTTCAAAGTATTCTGAAAGACAGAAGTTAAACCTTTATAATAATAATAGTGTTCCAAGAATTTTTATTAAATAGCAAATAAGAGAAGCTTCACATTGCTAATATTTAAAGATATGTTCAGGTCCATAGCAATTTCTTTCAGCAAAATGAAACCTTCTATAGATTTTCAAGTTATCCACAAGACAGATCTGAAAGTGCTGCAGCAGATCACATTTCTAAGACAAATGACAGTTGGCAGCAAACCAAAGCAAGATGCTACCGTACAGTGAAATTGTTCCAATACATCCTCATGCATCTATGCTGCAACAGGCTGGCACAGGATATCATAGCTCTTAAGACCTGAAAACCAAAGGTTCCCTTGGACAGCCTTAGAGGGGCCAAAGCACACCACAAGACTTTTCTGAATCTCAGTGAGATGAGGAGGACAAAAGCTGTACTAACGTCAAAAAGAAAAGCCTCCCACTCTTCATTACAGATTTTTTCATTGAATCCTTGGTGGCAACAAGTGTCAACTAGAAATTATTTTAAGTATACTTACCAAACCCAGCTATATCTAGAACTCCAATGAAGAAAGAAGAAGTCTCAAATGGAAAACACTGGTTTACCCTTCTCACTACATGGTCAAACAGATGACTATATACTGTTTTAGCCAAGGCATCACGAGCATTGTTTGCCTGTTCCACTTTCAAGGGTACCCTAGGAAAACAAAATACAGATTTTACTTTTCAGAATTCCTTATTCTGAAATTAGATTCTAAACTTATAAACAGCCTTTTCAATTACTGTAAATTAAAAAAAATGCAAAACCCCCCCTGAGCTCTAGGCCAAAGCCAGGAAACAATCATGCCAAGCTAAACTATCTGTCTTGCTTGTAAAAAGAAAGAATAACGTTTCATTACCATCAGTAGAAATGAGATTCAGATGTTTTCATAAATCATTTATTAGATAATAAAACCAATATTGACAATTTCCAGAGAAAGATACCTAAAAAAAATATTTTGACTATTTATTGAGCTGTTTTGTTAGAATAAGACCTATAGTTTAGTTTTTGCTCTGACATCTTTGTCCCTTCCATAAGGACTATAACTACAGCTACAAAGCCATAGGCAACAAAAGTAAAAATATACTGATAAGGGAGTATGTTTTCATGATGACAGTTCAATGCAATCCTAAAATAAGGATTTTTTTTAAAACACTGGAAGAAGCGGCCTTTTAAGAGATAAGAATTTATATAAAAAAAACCAAAGCAAACCAAAAATCAACAGCAACCCCATGAGTTTCAAAGCCTATGAAATGCAGAAGAAAACTGTGGGAATATCAGGAACCTCTAACTACAAATTTAGATATACATGTAATAATATATATAGCTATTTCATGAAGTGGGTATGACAATGACATGCTTAGAACGCACATTTAACCACCTCGTTTCATGGATAAATACATTCTGCAAGAGTTTGTTCTCCCTTTTTTATTTTTTGGTAGGTTTCAGATTAACAAAGAAGAGTACCAAAACTAAGGAACAGTTATACTGTACACCAGAAACAGAGTAAGAAAATTCATGTAAGACAAAGTGTTAAGGAACTGTTTAAGAAACAATGTGAAGTAATTATGAAAAATGAACTTTTGGGGTTTTGATATAACAAACTGTATAGTGCAAACTGCACTTGGATCTTAAACATGTTGCAGAGAATTTAAACGCAAAAGTCTCACCAATCTGAAGAAAATCAGGCCAGAAGAGAATTAGATTGCCAAACTTCACAATTGGATTTTTATACGTCAATAAAAAAATATAGAGCAAAAAAAAATTAAACTGAAATACTCATATACCTTTGCCCAGACAGTACCTAATTTTCATATATGGAAAGGTGGCCTCCATTTAAGAACTATGGGTATACAAAAGCTTTGCACGACACTGTATGTGACATTTTCTTCATTAAAGAACTTTTTCATTTAACCTATATACACTGAAAAATACAAATGTACCACAAAGCACAACAAAAATAGTCTTTCGTACGTAAAATTAAAAAATCAAAAGGAGATTTTTAGGGAGGAACAGGGAAAATTAATCCCCCAATAATCCTTATCATGAGGAATACAGAATGATGGTTGTATGTGAAAGGCTCTTAGGCTTTTTCTAAATATCTCAATTAGCTGGCTTAACAAAATACATCACTTCTCCCTGTATAATCCCTATATTTTCCCTCCCTGTATATCTTGCCTCTCTTACGTTTGGACCATTCAGCACTACAATAACAATAAATAATAATCAGAGAATATACTGTCCAGGTAAGGTGATAGATAAACAATTATAGAACTTCTCAAGCAAGCAGCAAATTAAAGAGTATCTCTCATCTGAACTGTTTAAAACTGTTTAGTAAGCCCTATGTCCAAGGTTCAAGATGTCCCCAATGCAGAACTGTGCTATCACCCAACCAGGCAGTTTTCTGTACAGAGGGGTACAAAGAACTGGCAGGTCAGAGAAGTAAAATGTAACTCTACACAGCTGTGCTGGTTCTGGCTGGAGTAGCATTAATTTTCTTCAGAGTACCTGGTACAGAACTTGCTCTGGAAACAGTTACAGTAACACAGGGATGTTTTCACTACTGCTGAGCAGGGACTGCAGAGTCAAGGACTTTTCTGCTTCTCACCCCACCCCCCGGAGAGGAAGCTGGAGGTGAACAAGAAGTGGGGAGGGGACACAGCCAGGACACTGACCCCAACTGACCAAAGGGTCATTCCATACCATATGGTGTCATGCTCAGCAATAAAAGCTGAAGGAAGAAGGAAAGGATGATGTTCAGAGTTACGACATTTTTGTCTTCCCAAGTAACCTTTACACTTGAAGGAGCTCTGCTGTCCTGGAGAGCCGAACTTCGGCCTTCGGAAAGGAAGCAGTGAATGAATTCCTGGGTTTGCTCTGATTGTGTGAGCAGCTTCTGCTTCACCTGTTAAACTGTCTTAATCTATTAGTTTTCTCACTATTACCCTTCCAATTCTCTCCCCCATCCCATCAGGAGGAAGTAAGAGAGTGGCTGTATGGGGCTTAGTTGCCAGCTGGGGTTAAACCACAACAACAGCTCACCAATATCACACCATTTCCTTCACTTTCCAGAATTCAAAAGTACTAAACCAACTCATAATTGTTATTTTTTATTTTTTTTCAAGGATGATACTTCTGATGCAGAAATGTGAGACTGATGGAGATCGATTTCTATTGTGACTGGTAAGACAGGGAAGCAGAGACTCCGTTCACAAAGGACATCTGCAGCTACATTACATTAGATAGTAATTAGCTTTAACACACAATCTTGTCTTCCACTAAGTATCTCTTCACTTATCTTAAGGTAATGAATACTGACAGAAATCTTATCTTATAAATAGAAAGAAGGTACCTTTGCATACTGTTCTGATACGTTTAAGAGATCAGAATACTAATTCCCAACGTCAACTGCAGGCCTATTACATAAGGCAATACACTAAAATCATTTATGGTTTCCATTAACTTTTTTAAACATGGCAAATAGTTATATTTCTAGAGCATGTATTTACAAAATCGCCCTGTTTTTCAAAATATTGAATTCTGCCATTATTAAGTAGAATTCCAAAAACAGCACAAAACCTTACTGTTAAATTTCATAGTATTCAGCAGAAACACATGGAAAGAAAATGTAACCATGCAATGCATTTTGCACAGCTGGAAGTACAGAACCACAAAATAATGCTGAAAATGCACTGAGACGGTAGATACACAAGTGCCCTATTACAGAATTGATATTCAGAACAAGCAGCTTTCCCTGAGATCTTCCTTTCCTTTGGTCTGCACACAGACAAATGAATCTCTTTCCTCCTCCTGTTTCTTGTCCAATCAGGAAAAGATAAGTTCTCCTTCTTCCCCCTCTCCTCCATCCACCAGTGAGATGGTGGAAACCAGGAAGAAATTTTTCCAAATTTTAAGTTATGGTTAAGGCTGCAACAAGAACTTTGTTTGGTCTTCACGATAATTTCTTTACAATTTTCCATTTATGTAGAGTCTGAGGCCTAGAGAAAAGCACTCTGATGGGCTAGATTTAGCTGGTGGACAATTCCAGGCAGTTCCCAAACATCTTCCAGAACAAATAAATTTCAATTAAAAATATGTATACTTTGCCCATGACTGACAACAATTAAAGGAGTGAGAGCAGGTGAAGCAATACCCATCAATTACTGTCACAATATGGTAACTGGTTCATTAAAAAAATGGCTTACATGGATGTAAACGGATGACATAAATTTACCTAGTGAAATACCTACATAACTAAAGAATATAAGCATATAAGAATATAATTTACTTCGTGATGATGGAGTCCTCTTGGAAAGTCTTTTTGGAAAGGGAGAAGCTGAGTAAGAGAGCAGCACAGCACATTTACAGCCTAAGAGAAGTACTGGACTTTGAATCCTAACACATTATTTCACTCTGTAAACACACTTCACATGGATGGCAAAAACATCAGCCAACAAGGTGATCATTATGTGCTTTTGGAAGATGAGGACAGATCAACATAGTGCAGCTGTCAAGTCTCCCTGCCAGAGCACTGCACATGAGTATTTAATAAAATTCAGAGAGATAGCATTTAGCATCATCCTCCTACTATTCCTTGTTGGCTCAGCAGAACAAAGCCTTTGTTATACTCTAAGCACAGTGATTTCAGCTGAGCTATTTATTCACTGTGACCTATTAGCACTCACATGATCTACTTGCACACAAAAGGTCCCTAAGAAAGAGTGAGAGAAATGACTAGCTCTTTAGGTTGTTGGAACAAAATAAAACAACGTACTTGTCAAAACTCTAATATTGATAATAATCAAATAGTTTCTAAACCACATTACCATAGGAAAAAAATATGTTTATTTAACAAATATATAAAATAGTCCAATGGTTTCCTTGTACATACAGTAAGCCACACGAGAAGATATTGGTGTATTTATTAGTGTATGTTTGCTTTTAGCTTCACAAATTTAGAAAATGCTAGAGAAAGAGGCTTAATGCATTGATCCTTGAGATGGTGGAAGGAGTCCTCTGAATTGTAGGTCAACACACCCAAAATAAAACACTAGGGAAAAAATAAGATCTGCTGGCACAAAAACATAGCTCCTTGTGTTTGTAGACTTTTGAAACAGTACGCTGCTAACAGCGCCTCAGGCTTATCAGGATAAATATGCTAAGCAGAAAGTCTTTAAAATTTTAATTGAAAGTAAACTTGAAGTTGCGATAAAAATTGTATTTGTTCTTAAGAAACCTTCCTTGACAGTGTCATTTAAGATGTGGTAAAAGGGAAGCAGTACATTATAATGCACCTCTGCTTTAGTGCTTGATATGTCCCACCAGACACTCTCAAAAAGAAACTATACAGACAAGGTTTATCTATATGTTATGTGTACAACAGCCAAGCCAAAATTAATCTGTTCTCAGAGGCTGAATCAACAGTTTGCTGAGAGCATTCCCAGTCGGGTGCCATCTCAATCTGACACGGATGCAATTTGTTTCAAGCCCTTCTGCTTCTATTTAACACTTCCACTTAAAAGGAATGTGAAAGTAGGGTTGTTTTTTTTTTTAATAACAGCCTATTAATACCGAACTAAGAAAGCAGAAAATCTTGGTAACAAGATTAGCATACAAAATTATTTTCACAAATTGATAATGGAAAATTCCACAACATATATTTCAGTAAAAGAAAGTGTGTGGTGGTATGCTTAGGAGAATTTAAAAATACAAAAGTAAAGTGGAGAATAATCCAGGTAAGCAGTAAGTCAAGGGAGAAAGATCAGCAATTATAGTGGATAACAACCTGAATTAAGTAAACGTTACTAACTTTCAAACCCCGCTATTCTCATACTGCCATCCATTAATATGTGTACCATCTGTACTGCAAAATATATAATTCTCTATTCAATATTAATCAGTAATACTGGAAAAGGTTGTCCTGGATTAATATATCGAAGTGTTTGCTGTAGATTTAGAAATTGTCTGAAAGAGAGAAAGGAGTAGAACTTGAAAATGTTGACCATTGGAGGAACTTTGTCCTACAGGACCAACATCTTCCTACATGTAAAGGTTGTAATAAACAGAAAAAAAAAATTTGTAACTTATCATATCATCTGATAAGACACCAAGATGATAGTGACTAAAAGTCCCAAATTTCTAATAACCGGGGGGAGGGGGAGAAAGAGGAGGATTTTACCAACACTCTCCAGAAACGGACTATTGAATGTATTATTACAAGATCTAGATCTTGAGCTTTTAATTGAAGGCAGAATAACACACCTAATCATTACTTACCATTTGTCACTGCATTAAAACCTTTTCACAGTAGTCACTATGAAGTTCTAACTCCTGAACATTTGTTTTTTCCAAGTACAGAAATAAATAGACTGCCAAGAAGTCTGCTTGCTTGCTCTATCTAGGAACACACCTCAAACATCAGCTGTTTGTATTTTACTTGAACAACAGCCATATTCATGCTAAATCATTTTCATACTAGAGATCAGGAAGTGGGCACTGTATTTCCACTACTTCTTCTCTTTAACAGAATGAGCTCAACCACTTGAAACCTTCACTGCTCAAATCAATTACACTCCTTCAAGACTTTTTTTTAAAAGTCAGTGCTCTCAAGTGCCCAAAGACCAACCTCTCACCTCAGAAATTTGACATAACTTAAGCATGCATTAACTAACAGCTGCCACCTTTACTGCCCACAGTGACATACCAAGGTTAAATCAATCACCTGTTACTTTGTTTCAGTCCACAAGTTTATGAAATGTTAACAAGTATTTGAATATAAATGCAATAAATTTAAAAAGACAAAATATTCAAGGAACTTAAACCACATTAATACACATAATTATGACTTTCATATATGAAACTTCTGGTGTAATGTGCATAAAATATTTCTGATCCACTAAAACAACCTGTTTTCAGAAGTCAATAAGAAGAACGTGTATTATTCCAATGAGTGAAGTGAATGTTCATAAGTTTCCTAATTAAAAGATTGATGTGTTCAGCTAAACGCTGAGAATTACTCTTAATGTGCTCAAAACTGATCAGTCCAAATTCAGTTTTTGATGTAATGTTTTCTTCAACTCCGGAAAACAGAAACATAGAAAACTAAATGTTAAAACACAGGATTCAGTTGCAGGCAGCTTAGCTAGCATCCCTGACAGCTTGCATGCTAGGATCAATCTCAGCAAGAGCAAATTTGTGGTGGAAGCTAGAGTTTTTCATAAACAAAAGGTAACTGTAGCGAAATAATTTTCACAAAATTCAGTTTCACAAGAGCCATAACTCTCATGATGTTGAAATGTTATCACCAGTACCATGTTTATACATGTTCTTTGCCATTAATCCTGCTTCTATGCTCCTCGAAAAAAAATACCAAAACCAAAAACCAACAAACAAAAAAACCCCCAAACTAAACAAAAAAACACACCCCAACACACCAAAAAACCTCCATCCCACCACTTTCTATTACATTTATCCTGTTTCACTATTTTTTTATATTTTTATGAGACACTATTAACTTTGCAGACAAAATTAAATGTGCGTTTACCAGCAACAGCAAGAAGCAACACACACCATCTCCAGCAGAATTTTTAAAAGTGAAACTTGATTTCAGAAGAATTAGATGTGGCAAACACAGGGACACCAATGACTCAGACTTTAAGAAGGGTGGATATAGTGCTCTCAAAGCATTCCAGCTCTAATATCACAGGGCAGCTCTCACAGGAGCACTTGGCAGCCCTCATGACAAGAAAGACTCAAGTGTCTCCTGAAACACTTCAGGCACAGGAACAACATTCCTTGGTACAGCTTATCTGTTAAATCTACTAGCATATCAAATTTTCTGCGTAGGCTATGGATTTAACAGGCTGACTGCTATACTGCCTTTGACCACACGGTGTACTCGCTGAGACGTAAAAACATAAAAGGCGACCTACTCCAAGCTTTTCCTTTTCCCGAGGAAAATAAAGAGAACCTCCAGTGATGTAACAGCAATGAAACAAGCAGCCCGAGCGCACGGAAGCGCGCGTTGGGATCAGCGGGTTAAACCCAAACACCCCCGCACACGTCTCTGCGCCGGCGCAGCCCGCGCGCCGCCCCCGCCGCACTCACTTGATGACCGTGCCTTTGGCGCCCCCTGCCGTGGTCAGCATGACGCGCGTGGTGAGGCTCCCGCGCAGGTCGTCCTGGTCCAGGCCCAGCAGGGCGGCGCAGCGCTCCAGGGCCGCCTGGCTCCGCGCCCGCGGCGTGCAGCCCCCTGCGGACACACACACACACCCCGTCACACCGCCGCCCTCCCTCGCAAAGCGCTGACCGCGGCTGAACCCCCCGACCCACTCCCCCGGCCGTCATCCAGCAGCGTGTGGTGTTACCAGTAAAAGGGTAAAAGGTAACGTCGCCTTTGAAGGAATTAAAGGTTTGCGCCTCTGGAAATTACTTTGTGTGGTTAAATGGGAAGAGTCAGTTCTCGAAATCCAAGAAATCCCCCTTCCCTCCCCGAAACAGACAAGAAAATAATCCCCTCGCAAAAACTACACATGAAATTCTGTATTTCTACAATGCTGTCCAGGCTGTTCAAAAGCCAACCTGCTCCTACCCAAAATGCAGAAATGCTAACACAAACAAACTAACTGAGCAACTTAAAACTTCTGGACTTAGATGCTCCTTTAATCCTCCAGTCTTCCTTGCTATGCAGAGAAGTGCCTGACAGAGCAGGCTCCTGGCACTGGGAGTTTTCAGACAAAGGTATGTACATTTCCCAGGTGAAGAGCCCAGAGCCGTGCTCCCTGCAGCTCTCTGCACCTCGGCCTCAGCCAGCATAGACCTCAAAATGGAGCACCAAACACTTTAGTAAAATCTAACACTTATTTACTTGCATTTCTTGTTGTTTGCAATAAAAATTTCTTCACAGTAAAATTTATTTCTACAGGTAAGTGAAGAGACCAAAAGGGATAAATAACTAGTCAAACACTGTTTGAATTCCTTAACTCTACAATGACACAAAAAAAAAAAAAAGAAAGGAAAAAAAAAAAGAAAAAAAAGAAAGGAGACCTTAAATGCTTAAGGCTTTCATGACAAATTTGGGTGCTCCGAAACACCATTTGACCCCTAGAAAAAAACTTTCATTTAGTGTTTCCCAGAAAAAAAGCAACAGAACTTTGCAGGTCTCTGGTAAGACATACTGCCTTGAGTAGTTCAAATGCACACCCTGTGTGAACACGTAAAAGGTGAGAGCAGAATAAAGCCTGTATTTGCAATGAACATTTCAGAAGTTCAGTAATTTATTCCAGAAAAAAACGGGTCTGAATTTCAACATTCAAAGAACCAAGTTTTCTGGTGACCTTCCCTTTTCTAAACCCTGACTTTCCTCACCATACGTGGTTCTGCCTCTTCTTGTTCATTTCCCTCCTGAAACTTCCTCTCCACTCACACTTGCATGTTTTGCACTCTGTCAACCCCCAAGTCCCAACTCACAGAAGGCCCAAACAGGGAAGCTCCCTGGGAAGCCAGCTGTTGAGCCCTGTGAAGCCATTGCCCTTCTACAGCCCTGCATGTTCCCAGATTCATTCACATTCATTATGTTCATTTCAGTCATCTTCATGAAGATAGAGACATCATGAACTCAGACTGGGGAGGTTCTGATTTGACCTACAGAGAAGAGAGATGGGGGGGGCAGGGGGGGAAGAAAACCTGTCTCCTCTGTGCCAACCCTAAACTACCAAGTCTGAATTAAGCGCTGTCCCTGCTCTGACCAGGACAGATGAGATTAGGGACCTCCCATGATCTCTTATGAACAGAATGTTTCTACAGTGCTGTGCTTGGAGTCAGGAGCTACTGAAACTGTAAGGCTAGTACTCATTTAATTCATCATTTAGAACACCTTTTAAAATGTTCTTTGGTATGCCCTTCCAAACAACTTTACCAACAGCTATACATACTTGAGGCAAAACCAAGAGGAATCAGTTTCACTATATCTTGCAACTCAAGGTAACGACCTAGATACTTACATTTTCTAGTATAGTTATATTTGTAATACATCTAGACCAGGAGTTTCTTCAGTCCTTCAGGAATATACGGACAGCAGTTCTCAACTTAGAGAAGCTGATTTCTGTATTAAAGTAAGAATGACCATTCCTGAAATACTGATTTTCCTTCTCACCCTTCCTGCACATTCTGCAGTTAAGTCCCAACTACACTTGCACTAACTCATCTTGTGAGCAACACCTTAAAATTAGGAAGTTTATATTGACCTAAGCTGTTGCTGTAACTTTTTTCCCCTCACCTCTCAAAATACTAACATGATGATATTTTGGGAAGCCAAAGGACATAATGCCTTTCCCTACAGATGGAGTTACTAATTATGAGGTATTTTTATGACATTAGAGAGCAGCTGGACTTCAAAATACACGTATAATATGATTTTGAGACACAAGTTTTCTCTTTTCTTTATATCAAGCTCTTCACAGAAGAATTTCAGTGAAAGCCTATTTGCTTCCAGAGCATGTAAAGAAGTACAACTTTAAAACAAATAGGTAAACTTGACTTCAAAATGGAGTAAATTAAGACTGACACAACGCAGCTTTCTAAAGCCTAATTCTTTCTAAAGCGTAATTCACATGGAAAGGAAACGGCTCTTAATCAAGAGACATTTTCAGTATTTTTACAGTTCCCAATTTATGCTTCATCTAACCTGAAGTACTCCCAGCTTCCTCAAAATCGATATTTCCAAGGTGAAGTACACCAGCCACTACTCTAAAAAGATCAAGTTTTTCTGCATCATCCAGTCCAATCTTTTTCATTGCTGTGCACATTCTGTTGAAATCTCCATGATCGTCTAACAGCGGATCCTTCAAGGAACCTTCTTTAAGATACTATAAAACAAGATAAACCAAAAATCTAGTAAGTGATTTAAAGTAAATCCAGGCAAGTATTTCCAGTCAAGTATAAGCCACAACAAGAAGCATGAAAAACCATGCCAAACTACATAGATATTTGAGCTCTTCATACAATACAGGCTTTGCAAGAACCCTAATTTATTTTAACTTGTTGATACTTCGAAGCATCTTCAAACTTAAAATTTCAAAGCAAACTTCAAACTATCTTCAGAAAGCAGAAGCTGGAGAATGTGACAGCTAAAGACAGGGAAATATGGGATAGCATGCAAAGGAAAGGAGGACTTCAGCTAAGGGAGTTATCAAAGCATTTATACAAACGAGTCCTTCTAGTCCCAAGAAGTTGAAAAAAGATTGAGGTCCTTGTAGTAGGACGACAGAATAACAGGCCAGGAAACAGGGGAAAGGAGTATAGGATGAATCAGAACTGGAAGAGTTCTCTCTATTCTAAACAGACTTATTCAGAGAATATACTTGTTAACATCTGCTGCTAATTAAGAAACAGAAAAGTTGTTTGCAATGGCCTATGAGTTAGAAGAATACCAGCTATGTTCTGAAATAACAATTTAACATTTTGCTGATTTTTCTAATTTACATACATCAAAAGCTATTTTAATTATAAACCAGTTTAAATAGTAGATAGTAACACATTACTGCATGCAATCAAGAGACTACCTGAACATGCAGAGACTATGTTTTTACAGTTATTTTTAAATATTTTCAACTAAAAAGAATAATTAACTAAGTAGAAGCCTTATTAATGTCAAATAAGCTAACAATTTTATCAAAACAACACACCACATGCATCTGAAAAATTCACTTCACACAACATGTAGGCACATCAATAACATTAAACTACATGTTAATTATGTAAAATGATCACCTCATCTTCCTGATAAGGAAAACACAAAAATAATTAGTATTAATTATAAAAGTATTAATTTACTATTCCAACTAATTTAGTCAAATAAACAATCTTAATATTTTTAATAAAATGACAGAGCAAATATTAAATTTCCGATTTAAAAACCTAAACAAGGCAATATATTTCCTGTTTAAATGGCTAGACTGGGTTTAAATATCACTGAAATTTGATCCTTTATTGAGCCTCTAATGGCTGTAACATACAAGTACCATTGCATCGTATGTTCCACTGCTTTATGGTTTACACGTATGTTCAGAATTATTCTCTTAGTATGTTTTAGTTTAGACAAACACTTCTTTCAAATTAAGTCCTTCAGACCTGTAAATCACATCAATAACAGGAGATTGCACAGGTTCATCTTCCAATACCCTATGCTTTCATAAATTAGCAGCTTCACTACAAATCTTCATTTAAGGAAAATTAGGTAAACTGAGACAAAATTTCCCAACCATCTTGTAGTCTATATGACTGACAAGAATGAAACATCTATGAGCTTTCTGCCTCACAGTAATGCCAAATCACTTTCCGCTATCCCTGATTACAGAAAATAGCCTAAGTTTAAGCAAAAGAAATCAGGAGTATATGATCAGTGTTACAACATACAACTACCAGAAATCCAGGAGTAGACTTCACAATGTTGACTTGAGCAAAAGGAAGTACCTATACTGTTTCTCATAGCTAGCCACAAGCTTCAAGCCCAAGTTATCAAAGGTAAGAGATGGCACGGTCATTTGGTGGAAAGAAGCTCTTGAGTAAATTTATTTTTGTATTTTTGCCAGATATATATATGCAGCTTGTTCTGCTACGGAAACACAAATATGGATTTGATTAATATTTGAAATATCATCCAGCTATACAAATGAGAATTTCATACCTTTGATATGAATAGATGAAAACTTTATTAGAGAATAGAGTAGAAGTTTAACTGTTAAAAGAACTTGGAATTCATATATACTATTAATTCAGAACAAATTCTTCAGTATCCTCATGTAAACAAGCTCAAAGGCTTAAATGCTACAAATTCTGCTAATTCCAGTTCTAAAACAACGTAAACAGAGATGAACCAAGAGAATACAAATGTTTTGAAGTTTCACACTTTCTTCCAGGAAATGCCATACTCTGACATAACTAGCAGTTAATAGCAAGGGGACAACAGAAACCATTAAACTGTGCCAAGGAGGAGAATATGCTCATGCTAGATGTCAGGTTGCATTATTGATTTATAAAACCATTTGGAGCATTGTTTCAAAAATCCAGATCGTAAAAATGGCTCTAGAAAAATCATTGCTTCTGACCTATTCCTAGAAGAGGTAAGATTTCAAAATAGAAAATTACAAAAAGTCTTGGATAGATTTTTGTTTTCCACAGAAAACAAGCTGCATCTTTAGGTGTTACATTATTATAAGAATGAAAAGGAAACCATTTTATATACACTGTTCCATTTGGGATTTTACGATGCATGTTAAAATGCATTTCTAGGACTGAACTCCAGAACAGAGTTCTGAATATAGCAGCTTTGACAGTACCCATTTAGACCTATAAAGATGTGTAAAATGAACATTTCATTCCACACCATAAAACTGTAATCATTTTCTACTCTATGTGCATTAGTTAGTAATATAAACTAACTGAAGATACAAACATACCTCAGGACTCTTGCGATTTTGCAAAATCTGCTTGTCTGTTTCTTTGTTAGCAAAGAATCTGGTGCAGCCTCGATTTAAATACTGTAAAAATAAAAAAGTGGAAAGGCATACTTAAAGACAGAAGTAAGGAAAACACATGCTTTTATTCAAGGCTTGCCCTAGTTTGATTTAATCATATGATATAAACAACATCATAAGTATTCAGAATTCGTTTTTTAAAAATGTATTTATTTACACCTACAAAATTAAAGAACTGCAACAGTAACAAACACCTATTGAAAGCTTCCCAATTTTGACAACTAAAATACTTTTTTGACAAAATGAGATATTCATTGTTAAGTCACACAGTATTTTTTTCTTAATGTTTGATTCTATTAAATCTATTCATGGAGTATAGGATTACAGAAAAAACAACCAAAATTGGGAACAGAAGAAATTAATTTTATGGCCTATGTATAATACCAATGCAATAATTTTTTTCTTCACCAATGAAATATATCAATAGGTAATAAGAGACAGTGTATTTAAAAGCCTGAAGAATATTAAAGCTTATAACAAGCTTTAGGCAGAAGCCTTATTCAAAACCTGGCTTCCAATTTACATCTCATGTTGTACAGTAAATTCAGATTTACCATTTAGTAAATCAGACTGAATTTAGATTCAGATAATGACTGCCCCTTTCAGCAAAATGGGATTGCCAGCTTTTTCTTTCTGATTTGTTCAGCTGAATGTAAGAACTCTGTCCAAAAGCTTGGACAGAGCCCTTTGTCTAAAGGAAGTGAACTGATTCTTTGCTCTTTGACTGAACAAAGATGATGTTTTCCACTAGCTGGACACAGACAATTCTACACTTTGATTAAAATTTATACGCAAAATTCTAACCCCCAAAATATTCTTCAAAGCATTTCTAACAGCAGAAGAAAATGTGGTGACAAATTTAGTATTAAAACAAAGTGACAACTGTTCAAAGTTAGTTTTGTATTTAACCAAGTACTGAAAAGTTTTCTTTATCAGCCAATAAGAATGCAAAGCACAGCATATTTTAAACACTATATATTCCTGGATTACAGTATTAGTAACACAAGCCCAGAAACTGGGGATGGGAAGTGAGAAAGGTCATAGTTTTCAAGAAAATGTGTGGAAACTTATCTGACTGAGAATGTGAACCAGCATGGTATTCAATAATAATGTAGGAGACATTTAATCACAAGATAATGGCTTTCATTTGAAAGCCAAGTAAATTTACATACTAAATCAGGGAGAAATTGTATTTGCAAAAGCATACAAACATGCAACTTCAGGTTATCATATAAACCATCTAAATATCACTGCACTTGGGTTTTGGTTTGTTTGGCGGGTTTTTTTAGTGAAGTACAACATCCCATTTTAACTTCAGCAACCCAAACATAAAGCAATCTGACTTCTCTTCCTGAAATTTAGATCTGAAAACAGTTCAGCTTCTCATCCCCATCAACTCTACTCCAGACACAGATTTACTGTGCAGCTTTACTTTCACAGCCATGTGGTGCAGTCCAAGGCACCCAGGCCTACAAGGTTCAGCACAGGGTTACCCGGTGATTTTGAATTTCTGAAAACTTTTGCAGCATCCAGTGTACTTCAGAGAAGCAAGGCTTGAGTCTTAGAACTCAAGGTGGCCCTAATTTGGACTTTGACTTTATAAGCTAAAAGGCACAAGACAAGTAGCACAATAGAAGTAACGCAAAACTGTGACTTTAGGGATGAGTTTTTCTAAATAGCCAAATTTAGAGTATGATTTTTTATTACTCTTTTCTTGTCAAAAATATAGCATTAATATGGCAACACTGATTCATCATCAAACCTTGCCTAGTATAATATCACTATCTATTACCAGAAGCTTGAGAGATGGCATTTCTATGAATTTTGAACCAGACAGACACGCAGTCAACAAAACATAGTAAAAAAAAGCAACACAAGCATATGTATTCATTTTATGATGAAACCTGAAGCAGCAAATGAGAATGAAGAACATAAAAAATCTTTACAAAAGAAATGCTAATTTAGGAAGAAAATTAATGTTTTACAGTTTTGTCTTCCTAGAAGTCTCCTATAAAGTGATACTTGATGAAAATTTAT
>WEIV01020675.1:4613-52722 GCA_013390005.1 Calyptomena viridis
AAGTGCTGGAGGAGAGAGACTGTGACCCTGTGGGACATTTGCTGGAGCAGAGGGGCCTGATAGAGTCCTGTGGGCTGTGGGAAGAGGAGACCCAGCTGAGTAGCAGAGCAGCATTTCTTGGGAGGACTGGTGGCCTGGAAGAACCCACACTGATGCAGCTGAGCAGCTGGCACATGAATGACTGCACCTATGGTAAAGTGCCTTACGTGACAACAGCACCTGAAAAAGCTGTTGTTAGTAACAAATCCACTAAGAAGCAGTTTGCAACAGACTGTTTCCGTGGAGAAGACCCCACGAGGAAAACTGGGGTGGGACTTTATCTCTCTTCTGAGCAACAGCAAAGACCACGTCTGACTGTAACTACCCCCCCCCACACACACACCTGCCTTCCCGAGCTGCTGGGGGAAGGTGAAGGATCTTAAAAGGGAGGGGTGGGGGGAGGAAAGGTGTCTGTAACATCTATCAAACTTCCCACTCTTAAACCTTAAGCTCTGATTTTAGTAGTAGTAAATACTTAATATTCTAAGTTAGAGCCTGTTTTGCTTATGAAATAGTTAATAAACAGTCGCTTGTAATCCTTATCAGAAAAGTCAAGGGTTTTTTTTCCCTTCTCTGAGAAATTTTAGATCCATGTGTGGGCTCTCGGCTTTTAGCCAGAGTCAAACCATGACAATGCCCTATCCCTGGAAGTGTTTAAAGCCAGAAGGGATGGACCTCTGAGCAACGTGGTCGAGTGGAAGGTGTCCCTACCCAAGGCTAGATGATCTTCAAGATCCCTTCCAACCCAAGCCATTCCATGATATACTCAGATGCAACTATCACAGCTTTTATACCTGTGCTAATGTGCCACAGACATCCCCCTCAGGCCCTAAACACCAAATTGATCTTCCTTTGGATACAAACCTTTGTTCTAACTGTATCCAGCATCTCTATCCTCTTCTCCAAACACTGAACTAAGAAAACAGTTCTTATAAGTGAGAGAAAAATACACATGCTCCCACAGCAGTGTTTTACAACACAAGCACAGACAGACCACACAGCCAGGCTGTATTTTCCAGAATTTATAGCAAGTGTCTTTGTTGTCTTGTTCACACAAACCCACTGGAGAAAAAGAACATAGATATTGTACCAAACTGCACTTTGGTCTCTTCTCCATGATGTTGCTGCATGCCATGCCATGGTCTATCTGCTGAAAAGCTGCTGGGCTTTCAGAACCTTGGTGCGACAGACAGCGGCAGATGGAAACAGAGAAGGAAAGAGAAAGATTGAGCACAGTGGTCACTCAGAAAACTTAGTGTTTTGTTTGTGTGTTGAAAAGCAAAGTCAAGCTTTAGTCACGTCTCATATTATTGAGGGGGGGGAAAACTTAAGTCCCAACCCCCCTTCCTTTGACGTGGGGAGGGTTAACAACTGGGCACATGTGGCAATATCTCACTTTTGTTTAAGAATCAGCACTGCAAGCTGCACCACAGGTGGGGATAAACACAGCTGACCCTGAGCCACAGGCTGTAGCTGCCCAACCAAGTGGGTGGTCTTTGCCTAGGAGCCCACTGGGCACTAAACACAAGGTGTCTGGCACTGGTGCAGCTCACATAGGCAGCAGCAGTGGTGTGAAATCTTTCAGAAACAGATCCATGGTGTAGAAGAAGCTGGGAGGGCCTTATGACCAGAAGCTGGGGGGCACTGGTAGGTCTCCGAGATCAGAGAATGACTATCTAAATCCATGTGAAATAACTTATATTAAAACTGGAATAAATCAGTTATTGCTAATGGTCTCATTTCCAAACAGTGATCTCATCACCTACAAAACTGAGATGTTTTTGAGCTCCAGGAGCATGACAGAGGACCCTGCTCCCTCTGTGCATTTCCAGCCATCCCTCTTCTTCAGAGACCCGGGTCTGTCCTCCTGGAGTGCTGGGCAGCAGGTGGGCCTAGACTATCAACAGTGTTTTCAACATCACTGTGTAACACTGTTACTCAGTTTTCCCCTCCTGCACAGAGTGGCTTGCTTAGAGCAGTTAAACTCCAGCTGCTTTTCAAATCTCAAATCTAAATGCTTGGCAGCTTTCCATGTCCTTCCCTGCCACAATGAAAACATTTAACCCTTCCAAGGCCTGCCAATAAGCTTTTTGGTAGGTGTCATCTTTCACCTCCAGAAGGGCTGGTGGTGCCAAGCCCAGTTCCAAGAAGGGTCACTGCCACCCAAGGTGTCCCCAGGCAGCCACTCACAGGGTGAGCAATGCTCAGGACCAGCTGCCTTGCTCACTCTGCACCCAGCAAGAGGCACCTGCCTGCAGCCTCAGCTGGCACACTGGGAAGGGCTCTGTGTGCTGTGATTCCATTTTCAGGTGCTAAATAAACAAACTTGAGGTTGTTTCACCAAAACTACCTCAAGCTGAAAGAAGAAGGAAGAACAGAGCTCAGGAATGAGACAACAGCCCTCTGCATTCAACAGCCTGTCATTCCCCATGTTTGTGAGGACATGGGGATGTTGTTCCCTGGGGCATAGTTGAAATCCGATACACCTCGGGATCATCTGAACTCAAGCTCTGACTGCATCATACTCCCTATGGATGTTAACTAGCAAGGGACTGGAAAGATGCAACATGCTTCCAGAAAACAAAATCAGCACCAAGTCAGCTATATTGACACACAGCCACTGCTAACTCCTCTGCAGGCTTGTCTACAGCCCACAGGCACAGGCATAAAGTTGTGCCAAAGATGTATTTCACATTTAACTTAAAGCATATTATGAGATCAAATAATTTTTTTTTTATTTCACATTGAGGCTGCTTATTAAAAGTTAATAACCAAAATCAGTCACTCCTGTATTTGCACTTCTTAACAGCAAACAGCAACAAAACCCACCAGTGAGGTGGTGAGGCTCTGCCCAAGGAAGCCACGGTGACTCAGAGGAGTTATAGAACGAGAGTTCACAAAGCAAACTTTGAGCCAGTAATGTGCTGCAATTTATTTCAGACCCTTGAAAGCTCTCAGAGTTTCATTTCCTGAACCGAAACAAGATTCTTCTGGTGCACTAGGTATCTTAGGAGAGTCCAACACATGCAATCCACTTTGACACCTTGGTAGCCAACTCAGAACTGACCCCCTTCTTTCTCCAGAAAATGGCCTCCAGCTCTATGTCTGGAAGACATTCCTCCCCTCAGGAGCAACCATCCTGCTGGAATACAGCTCCCATGGCTCTCTTCAGAACAGGGGCTTTTGTCAGTGAGGTACCAATTCCCTATCTGCTGGACCTTTGTGTCATGGTTCTCCCAGTGAGCTGACCCAGCTCTGGCCCCGAGTGGGTGCCACAGGGACTGCTGGGCAGCACGTGTGCCCCCTGCCCCAAGCCTGCAAGCCAGGAACAGCTGAGAGCAGCTGCTGCCAGTGCTCCTAGTACAGCACAGCCTGGGGACAGGAGCAGTGATGAGCTGCAGGGAACCAAATGCCAAGGGCCTGTCCTAGTCATCATGGCAGTCAATGTGCTGAACAGTCTTTCTCCTAACCAACCTAAACCTAGGCTCATGTTTCACTGTTTCCATGAGCCACTTTTCTAACATACTGATAACTTATCAATGTTTTTCTCCCTGGTCAAGTTCTTTTTGCTGTTACTTTTGTAACTTCCTTCTGTTAGACTATCATAATTACTGTTCAAAAAACTCCTGCTTCAGTGACTCTAAAGAACTGCTCCACACTGTGCTCAATGCTTCCTGCCTGCAATACAAAACCGTTGAAGAAATCTGTTCCATCTCTTGTCAAATCCTTTCTAAGCCTGCCTCATCAGAAATTTTCAATAAGTACAAGTTTGTCTGGTAAATTAAAGCCTTCCTTCCTCTGTTACAAGGTTTGTTGGAGGCTCCTTTATTTTCTTACTTTAATATTAAAGCCCATTTTAAAGTTTCCACTGTTTCCAGCAGTGACAGTTCTTCTTGGGCAGATTTAACACCAGATGCAGCAGCAGCCTAGGAGCAAGTTCATGGAACTTCAGCACTAGATACCATAAAGCTGTCAGACTTGAAAGAATTCACAATTAAAATAACATTGACAAGAAGCCAAAATTGGTACAGCTATCAAAGATATCAAAGTCAGTCTCCTACTGACTTAATTTGGCCATAACTAATTTACATATGAAGCATGAGATGAAAGCCTTGGCAAAATTCATCCTCTCAGCATTAGGGTCCTATTTTCACAAGGTGCCACACCTCTGGAATGTGGAATGTGCTTAGTTTATACTGCCCAATCCTAGCGAGATACAATCATCTTAAAGCCACTGCCTTACAGTTCCATCTCTATGTCAAACTATTTTAATGAACTGAATACCAAAGGAGTTATCTATCTAAATTAATGATACCTATTATACCACTTAATATGTAACAGAGGTGTATGAAAGATTTTGCTTACATTTAGACTATGGAAGTGGTCTATAGTGGTCTGTGGAATTTTCTTTCTAGAAAATTCAATTAAATAAACGAAAATACTCTAATACTAAACAGTATCATATGGAAGCTGGTTTAAAAAAAAAAAAAAGAATATATTTTCCCTGTACAGGCATAGTATTCCTCATGGAGCACAGAGAGATGAAGATGATGCCTGGCAGTTCCAAAGGACAAGAGGTACTTGGTACAAATCATGAAGTGATGCCCATTCCCAGTACAGCTCACAGGAATATCCACCTTCCCTCTGCTACCTAGTGCAGTCAGAAACACCAAGCACTCATCAGCTGAGAGAAACCACACAACTGATGGATGCAGTGAACTCTATCCTGTCCTAGTGAACTCCTAGTGTCCTAGTGAATCCAGTGAACTCTTCTCCCTCAGCAGGATCTGCTAATGGCACAGTTCTATCTGTCTCTGCTCACACCAACAGCCAACTTCAGCCAGAGTTGTCGTCTGTTTGGCTGCAGGACTAGCTGCTGACACCAGTGCTGTCAGCCCCTAGAGGGGTTCAAACTGCTCAACTGGGATCACTCAGCATTCCTAATTCAAAATTGTTTTGTTCTAGTAGAAAACACTGCTGTTAGATTAATGTTTTGCACACAACACCCCAACTTGCACATGGGCTATGCAAATTGCAATGTCTCTAGTGCAAATTATTTTAATGCAGTTGCTGTATATAACTTACATTAAGCTAGAGGCAGAACCACTGGTTAAAGAAAAAGATCAAGTGAAAAGGGTCAGAAAGCATGGTCAGAGCAGAGGGACAACAGTAACATAAATCAAAACCAAACTTGAAAGCCAAAACATAAGGTAAAAAAAGGAATGAATTTTGATAAGAGTCACAAGGGCAGCAACAGCAGAGCATTGCTATTTTTGACACTATACAGGCAGATCCCCAGACTGGCTCTTTCCGCTTCTGCCCAAGAGATATTTTGTCACAAACCACATTGTTAAAACTTTCCATATGTTACCTGAAAATAAATCTCAGGGGCAGCTCTGAGCTAGTCCACCTGCACAGAGGTACAAGACAAAACAAAGGATGGTTTTTGTCAAGTACATCACAGCACGGCTTTGAGGCACACTGTGGCACACACACCTTCCTATTTTCAAAAAATGTGAATCTGACCCAAACAAATCCTTCTTGGATGGATTGCCAAAGTGTTTGAATGGCAGCAGTGCCATGCACAGGAGAAACAAAGCAAACTCCTGCTTCTGCGTCTTAAAATCCCACTGGCAGCAGAGCAGAAGTTTTTACTCAGTGGGGAGAGAACCACACACACAACAAACATGACACACACCTTTTTAATTAACACTCTGCACAGTGACTTCAAGCCGTTGTTCCACTGATTAGTCTGTATCCAGCTCCCTTCAATTGTGCAGATCAATTTTACATCTGTTCAAAGATTACAAGAGGCTTTCCCCCTCCACTGCTCACACTCTCAGAAATCCTGGGCAGATCAAAGGTCACTATGAAGGTCACCAGGAGCTGTGACTGAAGAGACAGACTAATTCAGACTCATTCTGCCATCACTGTGGCACCTACAGATGCCCAGCAACTTCATTATAACACAGCTATGAAAAGCTCCCCAGCAAGAAGGCTGCCAGGTCCATTCCCAAACAATGGAGAATTGAGAAATCCCAAGTACCAATTGAAACTTTGAGGATCATATTTAGAGTGTTACAATATCAGAAAAACAAGACTTTGTTTTAATATTTCTTTAAAATCTGAAAATAAACAGCATTCAAATAGTGACTTTCAATGTCCCCATTTTCAGCATTAGTTCATTTTGGACACTGAATTTCTAGGCAGCAGCCAGCACATCAAGGGAAACACTGATGTTAAGATCTTTCCTTGGAATACATCACTGCACAACAATAGAGAAATCATGAACAGATGCCTCCTTGAGTACGTGCAAAGCACATCAACTCAGTTTCCGGACAATTTGTCTTCTTCAGAATGGACTTTTATTATGCTTCAAATGACTATAAACCACATAGAGTACTGCCTTGTCACAAAAATACTAAGCTCTTGCTAAAGGAAAAAAACCGAACCAAACCATTACCAAAAAAGGAAGCTGTTGGTATAAAACGCAACTTCAATGAAAATAAAAAGCGGGTAAGAAAGCAGCAGCTGCTCTCTGCAGCCACCGTCAACGTGCTGAGCCAGCACGAAGCAGGGCCACTGCCATCAGACCACCATCAACTGCCTTTGAACTTCTGGCACTGCACAGAGGGCAGGTTTTTGTAAAAAATCCCCAAACCAAACCTCACCTGTTCACACTGACCCTTTTAATTCTTTCAACACAGAGGACAAGGAATCCAGCCCTGTACACTAACTGTGATGGGCTCAGCACCTTCAAGAACTAGACTCATTGCTGTGTGGCTTTTAGAAACAGAGCTTTGCCCACCCACAAACAGCCAATTTTACATTTGGAGCACATCCAGCAGCTGACTTCTAGCCATGCTGCTCAGTTGAGATATAACTTGCAGTGTATTTTAACATTATTATTTTTATTACACACAGTTCAAAAAACCACCAATGAACCAAGAAATATCTTCCACACTGCTATGCTTACACCTGGGCCCAGAAGGCAACAAAAACCCCACAGGTAATCAGTTCTGCAAGAGTCTTTGTGCTCAGAGGCTTTTTCATTAGAAGATGAGGGTTCCCACAGAACCCTTGAACAAGGAGAAGTGGGGGAAAAACCATTTTTATCCCCAGAGTGTTACACTGAAAGCTGTGTCCATACTGCTGTTTTACTCTCAAATTCAGAGCTGGTAAACACATCAATTTCTACAACATTTCAAGGCAAAAAAGACAATGTGTAAATGCACCTGCCTCCTGCAGCCTGTCCCCTACAGCTGGGGAGCTTTGCTAGGACAGGGACTGTCCTAGCCTCTAACACACACCTAACCTCTCCCACACACAGGCCCAACACCACCCTGCAGAGCAGCCCTTGGGGCACCCTTTGCGCCCAGGGCATTTTACTTTTTTCTTTTAAAGAAAATGCTCGTTTCTTCATGCCTCACCAGCTCAGTCTGGTTTTATAAATGTTTATTCAAAGCACTCCACTCTCGTACAACTTCAGCTTGCTTGTATTTTTTTCCATCAACTTGATCCACCTGCCTCTACATGCACCTCTTCCACTCCGCTGCCTCTGGACTCACGGGTGCTGTATGCCAGCACTCAGGCAGATGCCTTTGGTACACAAGGCTGAGGAATAAAGCCACCCACAATGCCCTGCTACAGAGGCATTCTAGCAAAGCTCACCATATTCTGCAACAAAAAGGTCACTATTTTTGTTCTAAACAGGAGAGAGGTCCTTGCTCTTTGCCAATATCCCACCCTCACCCTATATTTTCTTCTTGCCTCTTTCTCTAGATCAACAACCCTGCTCCTGTTTCTTTGAAAACCATGATGAGTTTTTCTCATAATTCATACCACCTCCATGGGGACTCTGTACCTCCACAGACAAGGTTTCTAGGTTTCTAGAAAAGCCTTTATTTATATCTCTTTCAGTTGAATCAAAACTTTCACACTGCCAATATTCCAAGCTCCACAGCAGCCAGTTCTACCATCAACTTTCAGAGCTTTTCAGCATTCTTCACTAATAATTCAAATACTACCACTAAAGTAATCTTTCTTTCCTTTGCTCCAAGTCATATTCTCCAGGAAGAGCATGTCTTTTCCTTGCTTTTTGCATACAACACCATTTTAATGCCACTCACATTTCTGATCTCTTTTTCCATTCTTCCTACTTCTGCTTCCAAAAACTGTAAACCCTCCTCTGTGCTACTATCCTTTTTGCTTGGAACAAACATCTCTAGAGATTAAGTGATTTTTTTTCTTCCTTTCTTCTGTAAGATTCTTATCATGAAAGACAATAAATCTTTCAACACTTTCCCTTCCTAAGCTATTTGCCTTTATATGTAGCATAACAGATCAGACACCATTCAAAAGGGGGTGGTCAGTAGTTTACTCTACACCATGTGAATGTGCACAAAAGTACTCTACAAGCATGTTTTTTCTAGGTAATTAATATTACCTCGAGTTTCTTTGACCTTTGCTGTGATGTTTATGGATATATTGCAATAACATTGAGAATTTAATATGATTTTTATTGCATCAAAAATGTATACCCCCCTTCCTTCATGTATTTAAAAAGGGAAGAGTCCTCATGATTTAATACAGAGCTACAGGATAGACCTGAACCAGAAGACTTCAAATCTAGAATACACTATAATAAACTATTTGAAAACACTTTTGGTCACTTACCTGTAGTGCATAGTGTTTAATTTAGAGCACAGTGAAGTGTTGCTTCCACATAATCTCTGCTATAACAAAACCCACGTCTTCTTTAAGCATGGTTCACTTTTAGAGAATGCAGAACATGGAGGCTTTCCCCACTGGGCTGCAGGGCTGAGCTGCTGGGTGAGTTCCCATATGGGTTACCAGTGTGCTCAAGGGGGAGGAACAGAAAGCAACACAAAGGACTGTTCAGTATCTTAACTATAAATCCTCACGGGAGACATGTGTAATCATAACTTTAGGAACGCACTTCCTTCCCTGACGATGTTAAGGAGACCTGGAGAACTTTAGCAACTGGATTACCAACTTATAGAAGAACTGTCAGACATCATCACTTTGAGAAGATTAGGTCTAACAAAGGCCTTATTAGCATACTATGGAGACAATACTGGTCCCAAAAATAAATACCTGTTACCAATTAAAATATTCAAATACTGTGAACAGATTGTGCCCTGGGCTTCCCTGCAATACTTCTCCCATCTCTGTTCACATTATTTTAACTGCAAGTCCCAGAAAGCTGATACAAGCATCTGTATATTCCACATCCAAGGATGTGGAGAGATGACTACGAGCAATCACGTTATTGCACGTGGAAGGCAGCCATGGTCACAGCTAATGATTTAAGACAGTGCATCTTATGCTTCCAGCAACTGATGATCTGCTTCCACTTGAAACTTGTGTTCAGTTGTGGGCCCCTCATGACAAGAAAGACCATGAGGTGTTGGAGTGTGTCCAGAGAAGGGAACAGAGCTGAGGAAGGGGCTGGAGCACAAGTCTGATGAGGAGCAGCTGAGGCAGCTCAGCCTGGAGAAAAGGAGGCTCAAGCAGGAACTTCTCACTCTCCACAACTACATGCAAGGAAGGTTAAGCTCTTCTCCCAGGTAAGAAGCATCAGGACAAGAGGAAATGGCCTGAAGTTGTGCCAGGGGAGGTTGAGATTGGATATTAAGGAAATTTGCTTCACTGAAATGGTGGTCAGGCATTGGAATAGGCTGCCCAGGGCAGTGGTGAAATCACAGCCTCTGAAGTGTTCAAAAATATGTGCAAGAGGTGCTTAGAGACATCCTCTAGTGGTGGACCAGGCACTGTTAGGTTAGTGTTTGGACTCAATCATCTTAGAGGGGTTTTCCAACTTTAACGATTTTGTGGTTCTACGAAGCCGCTCCCATCAGAGTGCTGGGAGTTACCTGTGTGTCCTTCAGTGAAGCGTTTGGCTACCAACAACCAGAGACCAAGTTCTAGGGCTTCCCTGAAGACTAAAGATGTCACGGCTGGCTAGTTGGTTTTTTAGGTCTACTCTGAGTATGGCTGAGCTTCATAAGCTACAAACTTAGTTAAGGAAATACTTACAGGATTTGACCACAGTGTGAGGGCTGGAAAAACAAACTCCTGACCAATTCCTCCAATACGAGGCAAGAGAACAGGATGGAGGTGTAAAACTAATAGATCTTTATAGACATCTGTGTGCTGGGTCTTTCTTTTCTACACTTAAAACCACAGAAATCCCCATGATAAACAACTGTATGTCTGTGTTCAACACAGACCTGAAAATTTCATTATCAACAGAAAAAAAGAGGGAGAGAGTCCTCTGCACACAGCAAGCCATGTAACTGCATGGTGTTTGCCATCCTTCAGATCTCTTGATAAAGCCTGTTAGATGTAGTGAAGAACACGAAAGTTTCTCTGAACAAACCTCAGAAAAACAGTTTCTGTCTTATAACCTTGGAGGAAGAAAACTGCTCATATGTAGCTGATAACTTGAAAGAGTTTAAAACATGCTATTGGTATTATATTGTACCATGTCATGTCAGTTATTTTTCTGAATATATAAAAGCACACACATTAAAATACATTTTTTTCTTTAGTTTACATAATCAGAACAACTTTTCCTTTCCTGGTAAAGAAACCCTCCTTTATTTTTTCAGCTTCTCTGTTTTGGCCACGGCTACCTCATGACTTCACAGTGAGATCACCTTAAGAAATCTGTTTTGGTGCCACTAAAACACAGGACAGATGAAAGGAGATTAAAAATGAATAGCAATTAACAATTACTCCTTCCAGTGACTCGTCCAGGACACAGGAGCTGCTGAGCTGGTTAATAACAGCACTGAAACTCATCCTGAGTAACCACCTCATGGGCCTGTCTTGACAGGCCACAGTTAGATAATTCAACAGAACACATCAAAGCCACTTTTGTCTGCTACAGCAAATCCAGGTGTACTGAATATCACTCTTCTAAAAACAGCACCTTGCTTCTGTGCAAGTGTCCTGAGAAGTCACAAAAGGGATGATGCCATCTTAAACATGCTTCCAACTGATGTAGGGCAACATCTTGTTTCAACCCACCACCATTGCTGCTGCCAGGAGCATCTCAAGGGGAGCTGCTGCTACTGAACTCAACAGGAGTGAACAGATTCTTTCAAAAGAGTTCCACCAACAGTAAAGCCATCCTATCAGATTGCTACAAAACAGCTGATAAAAATGTTTGCAGCCAGCCTTGACAAGTATATCATCCTTAAAATAGAGCAGAGATTCAGCCTCAATTGATTTCCTGTGGGGTTTTGTTTTGTTTTCTTTTGAACTCCCTTTAAGTTTTGACAGTCCTCTGCCTGGCCAGAGGACACACAATCAAGCACTTTCCACATCCTCCCTCTTACCTGGATCAAATCCAGAACAGTTGCAATGGAAGTAAAGTTTCCTGTTCCCCCGGACATCCTGCAAGTCAGTGCTCTTGATAGACAGTAATACAGGACTTCCAAAATGCACACAATAAAAGCTAGGTTTGTCTACAAACATTCTCTACAAAAAGATGGAGAAGAGGCACAGTAGTTTTTCTTTCACTAGCAGTCAAAAAAAATGAAGGAAGGAATTTCCACTGTGTCTTGACAGTATAAAACAGTAGATCATATCCCACCTTCTTCCTAATGCTTTCAGACTACAACAGCCTTTTCCCCAGCACAGTGTCTCCTTGGACTAATACCAACATAAAGCTTTCATCAGGCTGAAGCTAAGCATGGCACCAGGGACTGGGGAAAACCACAGTGCTTTTCTTGCTCACTAGCTTACTACAGCCACATCATGTTCTCCTTGATTTTTCTCACACAAAGCTTTCCAATTAGATTTGCTTTTTGACATATAAATCGTCACAGGAGGCCCACACACATCCTCCTGCTTCCACTTACTGGACAGCAATGGTAAAACAGTGAGAAAAGCCAAGTCCCTCAAGCTGCTCGTGTTGGCTCATTTTGTGGGCCAGGAGATGGCCAATACAGGCTCTGTTCACACACCTGGGCTCACTGTTCCCTCCCAGTAATTATAAGGCAATGCAAAACAGAATGCAATACACAAATGAGCATTTTCAGAGGAAAAGAATCCCAAACCACATTTGGTCAATTGGCCCCAATGTTTTCATTTTTAACACAAAAGCTTTCATGCCATTTCCTTTTCTCTTCCTTGCCCCTTCACCCCACCACAGTTTACCAGCAGGAGCTGAAACAGCTGGGCCAAAAAGAAGCAAGAATACATGCAGCATGATGGCTCCCTGCAGCTGGGAGAGGTACCCATAACTGCAAGGTCTCACTTTTTCATCACATTATATTTTGATTTTTATTTTTAAGTGAGCTCAGTTTCCATTCAAAGTTTGGAACCAGTCACATCCAGATAAATTATCATCAGCCTTTATTTCTAGTCAAGTGACTAAATGCATCTTCCCTCCTTCAACAGAGAGGAGCATTAAAAAATTATCACAAGAAATCTGTCATCAACATTTGCACTCTTCCTGCACTCTTCCATCCTCACTGGGTCCATTTCACCCAAGTACGTTTGTGCAAAAGGCTGCATGGAGGAAGTGGAAGGACAAAGCACAAGACAAAACCTATTTTGAAACCTTGCAAACCCACAGCTCATTAGAGGGCTGCATAAAGCAAAATGCAGCTCCAAGCCAAGGTGATTGGAATGTGGCAGTATCTGGAAGGAAAAATCACCTTCAGCTGCAGTGACACTGGGAGCAGACTGGAACTCTGCTGCTCAGCACGCTTTGAGTGGGGTCTGGAATCCCTCAGAGAAACCATGCTACCTCTGGGATTGGCAGCTTTTCTGTTAAGCCAGTCTTAAAGGTTAGGAAATATAGATAAGAGTTGTGTGTGTGTTTGCAGGAACTGGTTCCTCGTCTGATGACAAGGTCCCATTTCAGGTCTGTTATCCCACAGCCACGGCCAATGAAGTTAAAGGAGAAGTTGACTGGCCTGCTCGATCACCTGTGACAGTTTGCAAAATGAATCTTCTCTGTCATACCCCAAAAAGAGGTACCAGTGAATCCCCACATCTCCACTGAAGTAACCCACATTTCCGCATTCACTTTATCACCAAATATTATCCACACATTTGTTACTATATCCTAAAGAAATTGCATAGACACTTCCAGGTGTGGTGACAAGCAGTAAGTTGAGATTAAGAGGTAGGTTCTTGGATAACTCCCCTCAGGGCAGGGGAGGCCAGTTGATTAGCTCAGGACTAGAGGAGACTAGTCCCGAGCACTTCAAAGGAAGGTGCAAGAAAGCTCAGGAGTAGTAATTGCTGAGTGTTTAAAATCCATCCATCTGTCTCTGTAAACTTTTACCAGTCTAAATTTAAGCAATGGTTTGAGCTCTCAAAACAATCTTTTCTGCACCAGGACCACAGAAACTTCTGCTGAGCTACAGATTTTGTAAGTTATAAAACTTTAGAAGTCAATTTCTTAGTGATTACTTTCCCTTAAAAATACGTGGTTTCAACAGTAAAACAATAAAAGGTCAAAGCTACTTTGAGGCGGTACATTAAGCAACCTATGTAAAAGTAAAAGCCATTACTCCATGAGAGAACACACAAGACTATAAACTTTACTATCATTCTCTTTGTGCAATTCAGTGTTTTGCTGTGATCCCACATCCTCTGAAGTTAGGGTGGAAAAAGTGGTAAAAGGGGAAACTGTGCCACAGATATTTTGAAGCAAGAAAATCTGCATTGGGAGTGAGGCAGAGATCCTCCAAAGATCTCTGTGATTGACCCAAACAGATTCCTCTCCTTTTTAAGGCAGTAGTTTGGGGACTGAGGGAACTGCTGTGCAGTACTCACAGCACCAGAGTTGCTAAATATGCAGCCACATGTCTGTCAAATCAAGAATCTTCCTTTTTTTTTTGTTATATAACACAATAAAATGTAACAATCCAAGCTGTGGTGCACTCTGCACACCTTCACTCACCTCCTTCAGTTCCTGTGCAACAGAATTAAGGCGTTCATTTTCAGACTGTGTGTTGGCAAGGACATTTCTGATCTGCTTCAGTTCTGTCTGCAACTCCATAACCTTCTTCATGTAGTATTCTTCTTTGGTAGCCGATTCCTGAATCAAGGTCTCCTCTCTGCTCTCTCCATCTGCTGCTACCTTCTTGTGGTTGGTATGGGCCTGTCCAAAAGCCTAGGACAGTCAGAGAACACGTATTTTATTAGTAAACCCAGAAGTTTGCATAAGTAATTTCAATTTTAAATAGTTGAAAATATTTACCCTCATATATTTCTTTGATGCAAAGGAATGTAACCTTTTCCTACACCCTCCTCTTCTAGGATGAGACCTGTAAATGCTATTAAGTAACCAGCACTGGGCTCTTGAAAATAAACTGCAGCACCTGAACAGTATTTTTTGATGCACAGAATGCTTACATGGAACCTCATCTAAACTCTTGTGGGAGGGAACAACAAACGTACTGATTTGAGTCTGCTGTTAAAACATGAGCAGTTGTCAGCCAGATGACTGCAAGATGATCAGACATTGCTGCATGCACATACTCTCTATAGTGGTGTCAGACTCTCTTCCGCAAAACCGGAACGCCAACAACACATTTGGAATTAGCAGCCTGCTCCATTCCCCAGGCTGGAAGCACTCGTCCTGACAGCTCCCTGCAGCTGCTCCTGGCTGGAGATTACAGCCCCCTCCAGGTCAGCAGGGCTCTGGGACCAGGCCAGGCCAGCGGGGTCACGCTGCCTCAGGTAGGTCAGCGGACGCTGCCGAGCCGGCTCCGCTGCCTGCTCCGAGGTGTCATCCCTAGCACCGTGCCAGCAAAGGCACTCGGGTCACACATCCAACCCGCTCAGCGGGTCTATGCCTCTGTATAGACCTGACATTTGCATTTTTTGCCTCATCCTGTTTGGTTTTGGTTGTTTCCCTTTTGCTTGAAACACTTCCAGGTGATGGTCCCCACAGCAGTGTTCTCCACACGTGCTGGCAGCCCACACAGACACCCCAGGGCTCTCACCGGTAGGTGTTGTACAGCAGAGCCGACCACTTTCAGTACCTGTATTTGTAACACACTGCCTGGCAGATGGGCCAAAGTCAAAGACATTAAAAATGCGATCTTTTAAATGCTACACATGTGCACCACAATCCAACCCAAAGTGTAGTTGAAGTTTTCAGGTGCCACAAAATCTTTTGGGATGCCAGTGTCCACGTGGTGGGTTTTCCTAGACAACAGTAGTATCAGGCTGGGTCAAGGAGAGCTACATCCCATAAAACTCCTTGTCCAGTCATGCATTTATGCATGATCTTTTGCCAGCTCTTCACAAACACACTGTCAGTGCAGAAAAAAAATCTGCTTTGAAGAGAAACAGATTTCAGTACTTTGTTACTTCTGTATATTAGAGCAGGCACGTTAACAGCACAGAAACTACTGAATATACCAGGGCTGAAACAGCTGATGCTAGCTCTCCTTATGATTAAAGGCACCCAGATACTGCTCCTATCAGACTAAATTTTATTTCAGAAAGCAAATATCCATTGAAGAAATTCTAGCCAGATTCACCAAGATAACCAAGGGAAATAAAAAGCGACACATTTCAGACAGAAAGTAAAGCACCATCTGTGCAAGTCCTCATCAAATGAGTTTTAACAAAGCAGCTTAAAAGCCTAATAACCAAGACCTCCATAAACATTAAAGGGATAACAAAAATCATGCCAGCTTCTCAAGAACACTATCTTTTTTTTCCATAATGAATTAAGGTCCACTCTTTATAAACCAGCATGTACGAGAAATCTCTGGCACAGAGGAAGAAATTCTGGCCATCTCCTTGCCCAGTGAAGTGGCACCATTTGCTGCAGGATGCCAACACAGCATATGGAAGCTCAGCACACTCAGAGCCACAGCTGATCAGCCAGACCAGCAGAGTCCAGGCATGATTCCATTGAGGAGCTCAGTAATGCCACTAAGGAATTCTTAAGAATAATGACTAATTTCTTCTTAAAGCTTCTGATGCAGAGCCTAGGCCTTGGGTTTCTTTACCAGCTGAAAAGAGAATGTCATCATTTTGCCCAAGTCACAACTGACAGAGGATATTTAAACACAGAGACTGCCACAGTGAATGAGCCTGGGTGCTTTTTTTAATCCAATATCCTGTCTTCTACAGAGGCTGATGCCAGATGCTTCAGAGAAAGGTGCAGGAAAACAATTAATCTGCCTTAAGCCTTGAAGCAGAATGCTTAATGTAAATTTAGAAAAGCTATTAACATTGAGCTTCCCATGTAAAATATTCCTTTATTTTTCATAGGCTTATGCACTTTTGTCCTCAATAAAATCCTACAATAATAAATTCTGTCTTTAAAATCCTACTTTTACATGAGAGGTTTTCATCAGTTTACAAGTTTCCCATGTTTTCGTAAAAGAGAACATATTTTTGTTCAGAGGCTTGAAGGGGTGTTGTTAATTCCATGGTCTGCTGTCAATAATTTCATGGTTTTGAGACTTCCATCACAACCCTCTTGGTGATGGCAAAGTAAAGTTCATCAAGTTATCATGACTTTTATGTATAAGAGGTTTTCCATTCCCTAAGACAGTCAGATTCCCTTTTCAGAAACTGCCTTTTATTACGGCTTGTCCCAGCTGGCACAGCTAACCCAATCAAGCAGGTACTGCAGGTGCCAGCTCACACATACCAACTATGGAAACAAGCTCAGTCACCCCTACCAAAGGATGCTGCTGTTCTCTGGGGGCTCCAGTTATTTCTGCACAGCAAGGCTGTTATGTGTTCTCAGCCAGCATGCTTGTGAAGTGTCAGCAGAAACCCTGCCATTAGCCTGACAGTATTAGTCAGGAGTACAGAACTATGAGTAAATGGACTCTGACACATACAGGAGAAACGTGAGAAACATACATGAGAACACGAGAAACCTCCTTAAGAGCCATGGTCATCGGGACAGGCAGCCTGGAACAATTCCATTTGTGTGCATTTATAAGGGAACACTTAAAAAGCACTTCCATTCTCACTAACCCTAACCCTCATACATCACTTTCACAAGCCAGTTTCATAATTGCAATAGCCTGTGTAGAACCGGAAACTTAACTTTTAACAAAATCGTGCAAAATTACAGAGCAATGCAATTACCTGCCATGGCTACAGCCCAGACTTATTTTAAATCAAGCTATTAGAAGGAAAACCGACTTTTTACTGCTATGCATGAACCCCCAAAACCTTCACACATCCCCACATCCAGCATCAACCCACCCACTTTTGCTTTAACATTATCTAAAACACAGAAAACGGAAGTCAGTTACCCTGCTCTTCCTCCTCTTCCAAAACCTCTATTTCCATCTACTAGGGAAGCAAACTGTTCACAGTTATATTGGAATGATATGTTTTGGAGTATCTCCTCACAAAATAAGTTTCTGACATGAGGGCTGCAAAGCACCACATTCTGCTGAACATCTGCCTCAAGGAAATTACAAGATGACATTAGTATTAAGGGACTATCAAAGTTCTTATCTTCCAGATTTCCCAAGGTCAGGGCAATAGCAAAACTCAAGCGTTCACGACCCAAAATGCTGGCTCACTATTTGCTCAGCTGTGCCTGTCGGTACATTGGAAAGCACTTTGTAGGACAAGTGGGAGAGCCAGTTGTACCTATCTCTTCGGAAAGCTGCACGGGAGACACAACAAAAGCCCTCCTTGGGTTTAACACCATCTGAAACTAACCCTAGTGAACCTCCCACCCAACACACAACCCCCAAATTCTGTAATACTAAGCCCTAATTCTGTATAGTCATTTACCTTTGGACCAGGCAACTACGAAGCACTTCCTGGCAGGGGGGTGCTGTCCCAATGCTGGTATTTACTTGAGAATTCTTGCTGTTCCCGGGCTCCTGCAGAATCCCAGGGTGACCAGCATCATAGGGCCCTGAGCCCTTGGTTAGGCAAAGGGTTGGTGCCAAGTCTTGGCCTTTTGCCAGGGCTCCAGGCATTCCCACCCTGAGCCCAGGCTGCAGCTTGCACTGGAGCTGCCCCCTGACCTGCCAGCACCGCAGCACCCCAACATTCGTACTTCCCTTCTTCTATAACACAGGACAGCGATGATGCCTGACCCTGGCATCTCCCACTAAGGGGCATGGTGCTGCCCCAGCAGTCTTCATTTTTCATGGCCACGCAAACAAACAGCACTCAGCACCTACAAGAACCAGCCTGCTTCAGACCTGACAAAACTCCAGCGCTGCAGTTTCATGCTTGTGTGCTTACGTGTTACATACTGAGACTTCATTTTTCCCCACGACAGACAGCCCAACCTTCCACTGTTCCCCAAACCATGCTGTTCAAGCCCTTCTTCTTTGTACTATAGCCTATTTTGCTGTCTTGAGGAGCCTGTTTGCTTCATTCACAGAAATAGAGCTAAGAAAGTAGATATAGTCATATGCTCTATGCTTATCACAGACTTCCAGCCAGCATTAATGTTTGGTATACAATCTCTAGATAAGAGCAACACCATATAAAAATCACAAATCTCTTGCAGGCATTTCTTGCTATTGATATTGAACTTTGAAGATGTTTCTCTGGTTATTCCACAAACTTGGTATGACAAAAAGAACCCAAAAAGACACTTCAAAAAAAGTTTTAAGATCAATTCTTCAATCCTTCCAGTTATCTGTAACAAAGTGAATCAGAGAAACTAGAACTAACACTGTGATGGAACAAAAATGTCAGCTCCAGGTGAATGTTTAACCACAAATCCTTCAAATGAAGGACAGTCAAGACTTCAGTAATGGATTTGCAGTAAAGCAATTAACATTTCATATCCAGCTTGGAATGAAAGTTATGTGCACTGCTGAAGTGACAGCAAATTTGCTTTTCTCAAATGCCTAACAGATAAAAAAAATGAAGACACAAGTATTTCAATAAAAATATAAAGAATGAACCATAGTGCATTGCTACAGGTAAGACATTTTGGAAAAGTTGTTAAAGTTCAGGCATTGGTGCTTAAGCTGGTCTCTAGTCTTGAAGGATTGCTACCTTGTGCCAGTGACAGCTTAATCCTGCCCCTTCCCCACGCCTTTTTCAGATACTGGTCATTGGTGGAAACACGCTGGACTGCAGAGATGGCAGATCTGATTCAATGCAGCAATCTCTTCATACTCCTTTACCGCCTTTCACACTCAACTACAACCTTGGCTTGTTTTGACAGTGATCAGATGTTCTTAAAATCTCATACCCAAATGGCATGCAGGGAAAAAAATAGGCAGAAGAGAGCATGAGACAAGAAATGTTTTAACCAAGCAACCCATCCTGCAGACAGGTCCATGGTGACAACAGCATCATGTACATGAGAAATCTCCTGCCCCACCTCTCCCTAGCCTTTAGCTGCCTGCCTTCTCTCCTCCTCCCTCCCCCTAATCTCTACAAGACAGTTCTACCTTCAGAAGTGCAGGCTGCAGCTTCTCTGAAGAGCTATGTGAAACCTAATTTGCTCCTGGAGTTTAAATATGACTCTTAATTTTTTTTGAAAAGCATTCCTCATCAGGAAAGGTGGCCAAATAACAGACAAGTTCCAAGTATCTTTGCAAGCAGTTTTCTAATGGCATCATGGAACACCGGTATTCTCCTTCCCTATGTGAAAATTTCATGGGTTTGTATTTTGTTTCTAGCAATTTTCTTTTAATTATCAATATGTCTCATCAACATTAAACTAATCAGGATATGTGAATATGCAGCTGAAGATTAATTAGCACTAGAAGCAAGTCACTTTTTTCATGTTTCTGCATTGTCAATCTGAATGTAATTACAAAACTTCAGCACCAGTTCAGCTCCTAATTCCTTCTGCTTATCTGATTCAAAACAAGAGATGCTCTCCACGACTTCACCAAACATTGCGCATTTTTCATAATAACAAATTCATCATGACTAAAATGATCTAAAAAAGTGATACAAAAGTGCAAAAACACTACTCTGAAGAGACTGGGAGCAAGGAATTTAATACAAGGACGTATATTCCTCTTATGCATTACATTCATGTATTTTCATCTTAAATTTTCTTGTAAAGTGGCCATTCTTGCATTCTTCAGTTAACAGACTAGCACTGTGACTAACAGTTTCTCAAAGTCCTTAAACCAATGCACTAGGCTTGGATTGGAAGCCTAAAGCTGCAGGGAGACACAAGCATTTTCTTTCATGTGCTCCCCTAAACATCTTAATCCTTTGAGCATGACCTAATCCTTGCCTCACACTGACTCAGTCCTCCTTGGCTCCCAGTCCCTTCAGCTGGGTGAGCAGGGTTGCTGACAGCATCGCCATGGGGGGATGGAGATGCAGGAACCAGGGCCAGCAGACACTCAACCGTCCTTTCCTGACAGCTCAGCTCTCCCACTGAGACTGGAGCCCTGGACACCAGCAAGGCCACTGAGCTCAGTCACACTGCTTTTAAATCCCTCCTGTAACTTCCATCGCAGCACTGCCTCATGTCACAGACCTCACCTGCTGCCAAATCCTCAGCAGCACTGGGGAAGCTGCAGCTCAAACACACTTTGTGTCATTGTATCATGAGGACAAAGTGCAACTGTATCTCAATCAATAGCTAAGCAGAAATTCCCCATACTGTTACAAGAGCTAGTGGCCAGATGTTTGCCATTCTGTAGCCTCCTCTCCTCCGTCAATACTCCAAAAACCTGAGGGATAAAACACAGTCTAAATTAAGACAGCGGAAATGGCTCACAGCAATGCAGAAGGCACTTCATTTTCACCGCTTTAATGATTTGGTATGCAGGATCCTCTTACAGGTGTGACCCAAGGGATTACTGAAGCTGAGAGCTTGGCTTCAGATGTGGAAATTGCTGAAGCAACTAAAAAGTAGTTTGCTTCCAAAGTGAACTCATGAGAAAAGGTGTTAACATGACGGTTCTTGAGTCTTACAAGCACACACAAGACCCAGCATGAGAAGCAGCCAAAGCATTAGTTTCTCCCTACACCCTCTCCGTACCCTCCTGTACCTGCCCTTGCAGGTCCCAGCTCAAGTGTGACAGAGCTACTCCTCTGCTCACTCCCTTCTCAGCAAGCCTAGCAGCCAGTAGCTCTGCTTCTTTCGCGCTACTAGTCTCAGACATTCAAACTGCTTTCTTAATCTCCAAGTTGTCATATGGACACCTGCCCAAGCCAAAACCATCCATTTGTTTTATAAAGGCCACACATCAGGTATTAAGTACAAATTATTTCTGGACACACTTGACCCATGCTGAAATTTCTTGGGCTGTCCCACCCCACCACCCCTTCATCAAGTTAAAATTTGAGGCAGCTCCTTCTTGGTACACAGATAAAACATGCTAAGGAGGTGAAAGGTTGCTCTCTCTCATTTAAAATATCTAAAATAAAAAATATCTAACACGTCCTCTGCTGAAATGGCCACACAGGAGCAACGCTTTGCTCATGCAGAAAGAGAAACACAAGCATCAGCTATTTTAAACTACCCCTTGATTCACTACATCCTGCTGAAACTCTGCTTTCACACCAGTAGGGACTACAGGATCTGGGAATGTGTTACAGGCCTCTCCTCTGCCCCACGATTCCCTTGAGGAGGATACAAAAGCAGGTTAGTAAGGGAACCACACTGAACCACCACTGGGAGCAGCCATCCTTCCACGTGCCCTGGCGTGACCTGCCCTTCAAGTGGGTCTGGCCATCCTGCATCATCCATAGGAGCTTCCCATCATTTGTCACCAGGCACTGCTGGCCAGCAGCTCTGTGTTCTGAAGAGTAAGATCAAAAAATTGGTCCCTGATTTGTCACACCAAACCATTCTACCCATGACACACACGGACTGCAAGAGAGTGTATTTGGTGTAATGCTACACTAAATAGAGCCCTCAGCAATAATACACACTCTAACACAAGGCTTTTGGATTCCATGCAAGGAGCATTAAGCATCACTGAGATGGAACAGGAAATTAAAAAATGACAGCTCAAGAAATCCATGCTGCAGATTTTAATGCCTCAGGTCTGCTTTCTGAGAGAAGACCTGCATGATCAGCTCATGCAGAAAGGTCCCCCCTTGCTGTAAGCCACACACATAACACCTGGTAAGAATTTATTCATATGTCTTGGAATGTTGCTGCTCTCAGAAGATGCTGGACCAAGTAAAGTCACAAGCAATTCACTGAGGCTTTGTAAGCTAGCTTTCATGTTTTTCATGAAGGAAACAGAAAGAGGTTTAAGGCCTTAGTTAAGGTTAAGCATCAATCAACACGACAAAAGGAATAAACCAAAAGCCTGCAGATTTTCCTGACCAGGCAATCTTCCATTTCATTACCCTGCCTCTCTACAAGTAAATACCTCCATCAGAAACTTATTCTACCTATCCTGCCTGTGCCTGGGCACCACAGAACAGACTGTGTGACATGCAGAAGAGGTGAGGACAAAAGGCTGGTCAATAATGTGACAACATCAACTTGCATAAAACCAGATCATTGAATCATATCTAACCCAAATTAGCACAAGTACAAAGAAAAGTACAGAAAGCGAAAGAGTGGGCTAAGAGGAATAGAGAAAAAAAATCCTCCTGCACTGGTCATGCTGTCTTTTCTCAACCAGGTCTGGTGCAGACACAAAGGAAACCCACAAGCTTCACCTATTCTGCCTAAAAAGATCAGAATTTTCCTGTCCTCATCCCAAACTCTTCCCTCCCAGAGATTAAAGGAAACACGCCAGGGACAGGGAGAACAAACAACAAACTAATCTACCCTTACTCATAAACTGCTTGCTAATATTAAATGTGGAATCTAATTTTTGCAATTGCTTCCCCTCAGAAAGTTTCTGTTAAATAAGAAAGTAAAGTATTAACAGGTATAAATCTCCAGAAGACTGTTTTTTTTTTCATGCTCTTCAGTAAATTTCTTGTATGACTGTTTGGACAGTCAATGCCTCTCTTTCTGCTTCAGTTTCCTGATCTTACAGTAGGGAAACAAGAGTCCCAAAGCCCTGTGAAGTACAGGATGGTAGTAAATCTACAAGAAAAAGTCAAGAACACAATAAAAACATTTTGCTTTTATACTTCACCTTTTTTACATTATATGAAGAAGCAGGTGAAACTGACCTAAGCACTAGTCCAAAAACGTACTTATCATCTCGAGACAAGGTTTATGTAGCCAACACAAGATTAAGGACAAACTTCACCATAGTAACACACCAGCACTTTCATGCTCTGCAGCAGTTTTCAAAGGTAATCTCTGCATTACTAAGTTTTTCTTCATCTAATGTTGTCAAACTCAATTTGCCAGGAAGAATACTTACTTTTGGACATCATAATGGAAGTGAGAAGGGTGTGCACACTCCTGACCTGCAACCTCAGCCATGACTAGTATTTCCCACAGACTTCTACACAATAGCACCATAGCAAAGGCCATCTCTTCAGAAGTGTAATCAACAGAAGAAATACCTTTACACCATTATATCCAGAGTCAGATGACAGAATGAACAGCAATTATACAAGAAAATACTTTTTTCATTTCATTTGGATTTTCTGCCCCACAAACAGCACCACAACACTCATGAGAACCAATGCATATTCACCAGTGTTAATTCCTCAGGCAATTAACTAATTTTCTGAGATTAAAAGGTAATCTTCAAAAGTATATGAGGGGCTTGAAAAACACAATGAAAACAGGATCCATCCAAGCCCATAAAGTATGTTGGCAGCAAGCTCTGCAAGTCCTGCCCAACCACAAATGCCCCAGAGTCAGAAGCGCTCATCCCAGCAGGCTCTAATTAAGCATTGTCACTTGGAAGTGAGAGGCAGGGCATCACTGGTGGATTGCCTACAGCCTATACACCCAAGTGTGTGTGTTTTTCTTCTTTAGCCTTTCCATAAAGGAACTGTGAGTGAAAATAGGACACTATCATCCCTTGTGCTCATTTCTTCTCAAGTGAAGCCTCCCTCGCCCGTGCATGTCCTCCAGCACTAACCCAGCCACCAAGTGCATTTCTGCCCATTTTTCAGGCTGCACAGCCAGCCACGTGACGCTGAAACGTCAAGCAGAAAGGGGCAGTCTTTAATAAATGCCACAGTGTCCTTTTCTTTGCAGTGAAACACTGCTATATGATGCTAATTGCACCCAACAGATGAAGCAGCACGAGGCATTAACCCTTCCAGTGATTTTCCAGGGCTGCTTCAGCGCTTTCTGTTACCGCAGTCACATTAACGTGGCTGCTGCACCACAAGCAGATGGGAACAGGCACAGCAAGTTCCCCAAAAAGCATGTTAGGAAGAAGAGGAATTAGCTTCAAACTTATTGACTAGAAAAGCTGGCGTAAACATGAAAGAAAGACAATATAGGAGAGCTTGTCTGAAAAGAATCCCTTGCCTTTCTCAATCAAATTTGAAAAGCAGAGTGATGTCTGTGTGTACCAAGAGAACAGTACCACCAGAGAAAACACAGAGGTGCCTGTCAATGGTTCAGCAGTACTCTATCAGATGTGTTTCTGCTTCTTGTCTGATGAAAATCAAGAATGATTTGCAGAAATGTCCCCTTTTACAAGGCTATCATTAGCTACTCTAGCAGTGAAAAAGTGGTTTCTCCATCAAAAATTAATCAGAACCCAGCCCCTTAATAAGAAAAGGTGCCATTAATCAAGATGTCCTTTTTTTAAAAAAGTAAGGATGAAAGTCATGAGACTAAACATCAAACAAGGCATTTTCCTTCAGCTGTTCTTTACAACTCGAGAGATGCAAGTCTTTTTTCCCTTCAGAAGTCTTTGTACAGACTGGCAGAGATCAGCACACATCCTACTCTCTTTCAGCTGCTGGCACACCCTCCCTTTGGTGTCAGTGAGCAGAGCCAGCCCTGCCAGGACTCTGTGCTGTCCACTGTCCACCCTGACTTCCACAGGGAGGTCCCAGAGAGCTTGGAGTTAAAAGCCAAAGGACATTAGTCACACGGTATCTCATTCATAGCTGTTCTCTCCTGCCATGAAGGACAGTGGGCACCAGCTGCCCCTGAAGATGTGAATGCTAGTTTTATTTTACAGCTTGTGCTATGAATCAGCTAAACACACATCTTCCTAAAATGTGGTCTCTGTCACTCACACGCATATGTGACTACTGACGTCAAAAATACATTTTCTCTCAGTGTGGAGCATTTCCTCACCCCCAGTGTCCTGCTCTGGAGACAGCGGGCAGGACGGTGCCCCCACAGCCATCTCAGAACCTGCTGCTGCTTCACCATTAGTCACCTTTCCAGGAAAGCCACCCAGCCAGCCTTCACAGCCTGCCTTTGAGTAAGTGCTTAAAAAAACAACTTACAAACTGGTAAAAACCAACTTATACTTAACAAATCTGGTAGATGTATTATGTCTTTCATATTAGATAAAAATGGAAATAGTTTTATTGCCCCCCACACAACCACTATAAGAAATCTCTTTTGCTTCTATTCGAACATCTGCAGTTTGCCTGCAGTCTGAGGCATAGGCACTGGGAATGTGTGTGGCCTCTGGCAGCCTCTCATCTCCAGCCCAGCACCACCACTGCCTTTGCCCCGAGCCTCAGGCCCTGCTCAGGCTGTGTCCTGCCACCATGGACCTCAGCTCCTCATTTGTTCCTCACCATCACAAAAGCTCACACATTTCCACAAGTTTGAAAGCAGGCTCTTGCTCCCACACTCAAACATCCCCAAGGAGCCAAATGTAAACCTTAGCTAAGCAGCAGGAGTAGATTCACAAACACAACAGTTCACAGTAGATCTGGTACCTTCAGGGAAATTGTGAGGCTTTTCAAAACATTACATCACTTTCTACCATGTCAGCCCAACCCATATAGTCACCAAACCTCTTCCAAGAGGTGATGCAACTGTGTTGATTTGTGCACACTCCAGGAAAAAGTCCAGCCCTTGATCTGGCTTTGATTTTGTTAAAAATAATGGTTTACACTTCCTTTGGTGAAAGCCCAATTAACACAAAAAATTATAGATTGTCTTTCTATAAAATGTCGTGGTTTGAATTGGAGATGGATTAGTGCTTCCAGAGCATCACTGCAGCATAACCCTGCAGCACAGCTCGCTTCTCCTTAGTTGCCTGTAAAGTAATAGACTGTAAGGAAACAAAGTGACACTGTAAATTTGGAGTATCAGGCTGCCCATCCACTCCTGCTGAGTAAAAGCTTGCTGAAAACATCCTTCAAGGTGATGGCTTAACTTTAGAATTGAAAGAAGTTGCTCCAATATTATGAACTACATTTCTATAAAATTAGCATAAAAATAAAACACAAGATAGAATATCCTCATTCTTCCAAAAGAAAGATTACTTATTAAATATGAACACAATCCACTTATGCAACCAATGTGTAATTGTAGGCTTCGACAAGGTCGACCAAGAGTTTAAGTCAGCGCCAAGGGAACTGCTCCTTGGCTCAGCAGCCAGTCTCAAGAAATTATTTTTAACCTCTCTCTCATCTCCTCTGCCCCAACCCAGCATTTGCAATTAGAGAACTGAGAAGATGATTGTGTTAAGTGGGACCAAGTTTGAGCACTTAGAAATGAGAAGGCACAGCTTCCACTCACACTAACTATTGGTAACCAAAGGACCAGCCCTCCACACAGAGCAGTGACAGCTGCCTCCTTCCATTCTCTTCATGAAAGTGTTTGCTTCCCAGGGTAAGGCATTTTATCCATATGGCTAACAGCGAGCACAAAATCCTCCAGTGATACCCAAAGAAATGTTTTTTTTTATACAATAGGTAACAGCACTAGCACCTCACTGCATGAGGAATCCTCCTGACTAAGAATAATGCTGTGTGTGGCTGTTGTGTGGGCACACCCACACCAGAAATAACTCGAGGAAGTCAGTTGCATCCTGCAAAACATATTTAATTTAAAGCTCACTACCCTGCAGCTTGTCGACCAGCACAGCAGCCTCCTCTCTTATTGTCATAACAGAGGCTTTTGTGAACAAACCCTGCTCCTCCACAAGGATCAGAAATACAGCTACTTAAACACAGCCCAGTACATGCAAATACCTGTGAGTTGTTGGTACTACAATGAACCAAGCTATGAGGCACTTTGGGAGAAAATAAAATAAATTTTAAAAATGTCATTATTTAAAATACTTAAGCAGATTTTTAATAATTGAATGAGACTGAATGGTAAGTGTGGAATCACTTCCAGCACATATCAAAGTTACCTGTGACCTTGGCTGCTCATCTACCTTGTACTCAAAGAGCTTTATAAAAACCAAACCTGTTAGTCAGGCTTTCTTATTGGTCTTCAGTCATTCTGACACACATGCACACACACTCAACTACACAAGGCATATCATCAAATGTATCATTAGTAACTATTTCTGCACTGCAAAAGCAGATTTTTTCTTGTTATCTAATTGCCCTTTCATTATGAACACCTTACACCTGAATAGCAAATTTATTTTCTCCTTAGAACCTAAGCAAAGGTCCAGAGAGTTTAATCCAACTACAACTGAACAATCTTTCCTTTGTGCCCAGCTAGTATGGTATTTACAACGAACTTCAGAGGAGTCTCTCAATTCCCTTTCACATGTTCTGCTTGCAGCCTACATCCAGGCTTCACACTGAACTACAGCACGTCCACTTACAATCACCCATTATGGTTGTGTACTGTTTAAAAAATAAGCATTAGACATTTTTGGTCCTCTATTTTAAGGTTAAAAAGCAACAAGGGAGAGGGACAAAACCCAGTCTTCTCATAACCAAATTTCTACAGACTCTAGAGAGCAACTGCCAGCTGCAACAGCCACAGGGCCAAGTCACTGGTGTGCACCAGTCAATCTGGAGCCACAGCTCAACTGATGCTTCATGTGGCTACCAAGGTGCTGCCTACCCACCCTCGGGTGTCTGGCTGGCTGCAGTGTCAGTAACAATTCAAGGACAGCGTTTTACCATCACTTCAAAAATGGAGGGCAAAGGATTTCCATCTGCTCAACTCCATGAGACATTTTCTGTAAGAAAGGGGAGGATTTGAGAAGAAAGAATTACGAAATACAGGAGGAAACAAAGCCCTGGTACATGACGTGACCACTGCTAAACAGGAAGCCTTAGGGCCCCATCCCCACGAGGGAGCAGCGCAGGCGGGAGGAAGCACCCAGCACATGGCAGCTATTTTTACACAGCACTGTCAGGATTACAGCAGTCAATGCTTATTTCGGAGCAAAATGACTGTCAAAACAGAGAAATAACAGGCACTGACCTCACTGGCAAGAGCAAGAGGTTTTGCTAAAATGTCTGTTAGCCCAACAGACAGACCTACACACTGTCACACATGTGCTGAAGATGTTGCAGATCCCACCCTTTGCCCAAGCCCACTCTTGGAGGATACACTGTACCTAAAAAGTCCACATCCAGATCATCCTGGGATGCGTTACTGCTCTGTGGCCATCTGAAGGATCCCAGGTAACCACACTCTCATGACATTGTCAGCTGCAAAGCAAGTGCCTCTTCTCTCCAAACATTCAAATACTTCCCATACTTCTGCTGATTTAAAATCCAGTTTTGTTTTCTTTATGAGCAAACCTAGAGCCTCCAAAGCCCAGTCTGGTCTCTGGAGCTGCTTCAGCACCTATAACGTAGATCCTTTCAAGTGCTACATTGTTTTAATAATTAAAGAATGTTAGCAACTGCTGTCATCAGGATTCCTGCTTGCTTTTTATGCTTCTAGGCCATATCTTGAACTAGAAGGAAAATTCTTATTATATACTGTAAATTAAAAAAAACTCCTTATATCAGTCTGACATTCATTTACCTTCATTTTGTAGATGATCAATGTATTTCCAATTACCCGAGGAATAATAATCAGGTACCCATCTACCTTGTATCCAGACCTCAGACTTCACCACAGACTCCACTCACATGATAAATACGCCCACATTTGGCATCGAGTAACAAGAAGGAGCTTATTTCCTGTTATCACTCAGGCAACCACAATCCAACTTTTCAGCACTGGGCTTTGCTCCTTAACATTGGGTTATTCAGTTATGACAAACAACTGCAGTTCTGTAAAATTTTAAAGAATTATTTAGGAACACCAAGATACTTTTAACACACTGATGAAATCAAGATTAACACAAGCACTTTGTTTCCTTGACATCAAGGCCTCAGTGCCTTGACATGTAATGGCATCAAAAGAAGCCACAAAATTCCACATGAAGCCAAAACAAAAGGCATCCCTAACATTAACCACCTTGACATTCCCAAACAAGACTTGAGGTCTGTCTTTAAAGCATGGATAAGCTGCCTTCCTTCTTTGTAAATTCCTGATGGCTGTCAGAGCCACACCTTACCTGGCTGTGCCATGGTGAGAATGAAAGGCATTCCTTCTCAGTCTACTCAGTAACTGCTGCCTCACAGGAGCAAAAGGCAAGACCTTGGCGCTAACTACAGACAAATACTATTTTTGCCATTTCCAGCCTGATTTGCTGGCTCATAAATGGAATTTTAGAACAAAGTCTTTCCTGTTCCCACTACTTGCCATAAATTTTATAAAGGGCTTAAGTTCTGCTTTCATTTACAGGAATATAAGTGGAAGATGGTAAAGATTTTGACTGATAAACACAATTATAGAAAATTATAGAAAACAAGAAATATGAATAATGTACATTGTTATTGTATTCCAAAAGCCCCAGAGATTCAGAATTGAAAGGCAGCAAATCAAGTCCATGACTTTTGGAGACTTTGCAAATAGATCACAGATAGAGCTCCTAAAACAGCTAATTGAATACATCTTTCCATAGTTAAGTCAAAACATAAATACATCTTGTATTTCATTAAAAAATTAATTTCCAACTAATATGACTGAGACTTTGTACATACATCTAGTGAAATAATTTTCTCCCCCCTCCACACAAATTTAAAATAATTATGTGTTCTTCATCATTTCAGGAGATAAGAATCTCAGATTGTTTTGTTGCCCTGCTCCATGGGTAATTGCTTCCAACTGCAGACTCAGGTATGAAGTGCTCCTGATGCAGGTCCAGTATGACTGCACACCAACTGTGTAAAGGTGTACAGAATTCTCTGGTTTGTGTGGTAGACAGTAAAATACAGCCACCATGAGAAACGTAAAATCCTGATCAAAAATAGCAGATCCCAAACTGCTTGTTCAATTCTCCAAGACAGAATCCAATACAAAGAGGTAAGGGCTAAGTTCAGACTCTTTTTTTAAGCAGTACTAATGAAGAGACAATAAAGTATTCCCCCAAAATAAAAAGGAAGTATTTTTCTTACTTTGAATGGATCTAATTTTATTCTCCTGTGCTCCCAAGTTCATCATACCCCTGATTTCAGCAGGGCAGGAGACTGCAACAAAGCAGAACTGAGCACCAGGAAGCTGGAGGAATTTCTACATTCCTCAGTGGTGTTCTCATTGACTTCCAGACCCATTGAAAGTAAACAGATGTCATTATCATCTTTAGAAAAACACATACAGAAAACTTCATTTGGGATTTTGGACATGTGAGAGAACATCACTTTTAAACTGCTGCAAGGATTAATTCAAAGGCCACTTGTCACCAGCACAGCTGTTTGGCCAGCTCTTCTGTTTTGCCTATGTTTTTGTTTTCCAAAACAGGGAATGTCTGTTACAGATTTGTACCATCCTCCAGCCAGCAACCTTGCACATGGGTGCTAACTGAAAACCTGTCTTTAAACAAGTAAACACATCTTGGCTCAAGTTCTGCCCTCACATTTAGTAGGGACATAATGCAGGTTTTGTTGCCTCTGATTATAATCCAAACATCCCTATGAAGGTTCAGCTGCCCAAGGTCATCTGTCCAGGGAGGTGATATCTGTGAACCCCTCTGCCAGTATCCAGCCAGAACCACCACTCTTATACTTGGGGAGATCAGATTATTCAGGAGCCATGTAATCCTGAGCCTGTAGACAGACCAAGAAAGACCAAACCAGGTCTGAGCTGTGTAGGAATGCTATGGATGTTGCTGTATCAGGTCCTAAATAACAGGATAGAAAAAAAGAAGTCTTGTATAATAGATAATTTTATTTAACAGTCTATTTCAGATCCTATTGATGAAATTATCCCACTGAAATTCCACAAATTATTCCCCACCCCCCCGGAACTTGTGTTTAAACATGGAATCAAAGCAAGCTCCTGGATATTTTTCCCTGATGAGCTAGGCACAAACATGTGTCCCCATTCCTGCCTCCTCCCTCTATACTGCTTGAGTGCATTTTCTTAAAAACCTTTTAAAAAATAAATCCACATATTTACAAGCAAATAAAACCTTTTAAAAAATAAATCCACATATTTACAAGCAAATAAACTTTTTGACTGCATCTTGCTCTACAAACACAGTAATTCCCCTAAGGAGAGGCATAAAAGCCTAGTGTTAACAAGGGCACAAAAGATGGGGGGGTGTCCCCTCCCCCATCCCCAAGGGTGACATTTGTTGCATTTCATGTTTATTAATCCAGATCGTCAATTCCAAAAGAGGTGAAAAGTTAAACCCTTCCTCACTGATTTATGTTGTGACAGTAGCCTTGTGTCAAACAACAATAATTTAAACAGCAGTTTCATGCACACAGTCACCTTGATTAAAACAAACCAACCCCTACTGCCAGGACTTACACAGCACATGGCCCTTGGCTGGTGAGTGGACAGCAGAGCACAGACCCAGCACACACTGCCAAGCCATCTCCACCCCAGCAGCCAGGATAAGGACTTCAGCAAGGAAAAAGCTTCTCCCAAGTTTCATACCAGAGGCAATATAAGGAAGTGGTAAATACGTCTACTTCTGCATAAGCCCCATAGGGGACTTCGAAGTTGGATCCACGCAGACAGACCCAATGAAAAAGTGTGAGTCTTCTCCACAGACAAACCATCCAGATCATTGTTGTACGGGTTGGTTGGACAGTGGCCCAAACAATAAGCTGTTTTTAGAAAACCAGGGATTCATCCTCTTATGTGGCATGAGGGAGGGATTTAGCCTTAATTTAGCACCATTTAGAAAAGATTACCCTATAATTGCAACAGGAGTTGGCAGACACTGGCAGCAATGAAAAGCCTTTATCCTGCAAAGCTTCCAGGCAGTCAGTGACAGCTCCCAGGCCAGCAGCAGAGACAGCCCAAGCTGTCCCCAGCCAGCTGCTCCAGGCCACTGGATCAAGGCAGTGGAATGCAGTGGCCACCCGTCCGCATTGCGCTGCAGAGACGATGCCCCTCCATCGGCAGCGCAGAGCACCACGGCCCTGTGGGGCTGCCACAGGGCACGAGAACACATGGGCTCAGCTGCCAGCACCACCCAAGGCCTTGCCCAGCCCTGGCTTGGCTCGGGCCCCAGCTGGTTTGGGCACAGATCTGGTGTCAGGGAGATACCCATTACATCCCTTTTAGTATCAGTCTGGCCAGGTCAGCAGAGGCAGCTCCCTGCTGACCTCAGCTCTGCCATTCTCTGGTGGCAGGGCAAGAGAGATGTCATGCTGTATTTTTGGGTCACAAGAGCTCTGCTGAAGCAGATGCACGACATGCCTCAGGTGCAGAGTTGCCAGACCCAGTAGCCCATCACCACTCAGTCTCATCATCATTAAGGAGCCTGTTAAAAATGTCATCTAATTTGGAGCAAAGTTAAATGCTCTTCCAGATTGGGGTCCATGAAAATGTAATTCTTGTTCAAACAGATCTTGCTGCAGTAGTAAGAACCTGTCTTATGTCTCTGCTGGAATAATCCCAGTTTAGTCTGGTAAAGGACACCCAGAGGCTACTGCACTTTAACTCAAACTAGCTTTATTTTTAGAAGTTCAGCAAAAATTAATAATTTCTGCGCATAGACAAGGTCTTAAGACAAGTTTAACACCGTTCCCTTCCATGTCTTACCCATGCCCAGCAGTGCCTGGCATTTCTGACAGCCTTAGGCCTGAAAGATGCCACTGCCCAGCTGCTGAGCCATCTTACCTTACTGGGAACTAGGGAGGGGAGAAAGAGCTCTCCAGCAAGGAGGCTGGGAGCTGGAAAAGAGAAGTGTCAGAAAAGGACTGATTACTGTGAGAAGTAATAGTGTCAAGGGAGAAAGCAAATCTTGTAATGAGGAGGCAAAAAGCATTTTTGTCCAAGGGAAAAGACAAGACATTGGCACAGGGTAACAGTGCAAGCAGGGAGATCAGAGACTGCAATGAAGTTCAGCAGGAAATTGAGGAAAAGGAACAAAACCAAATGCAGGAGGAAGTAGGAGTGAGAAGAGACATGGGCCTGTAGCTGCTTGACCATTTCAGATACAAATGAGCAGCCAATCATCTCCACCCCCTTTGTGCCCTAACTGATTCCAGCCTCTTGGCCCAAATCTGGAGTTTGTCTCTTACGCTGGTCTCCCAGGTAAAGACCACAAGGCATGGCCTCCAACAGAGCTGTGTAAGAGTCCTTAAAAATAAACTCGTTTTAACCAAACCTAACTAACCAGCAACTGCCAAAGACTCAAGTCTATTCAAGACACTAATCCAGTCTAAGAGTCTACGTAGGACAGAGAAGTCATCCTGGCAGGGACAAGGAACAGTGTTGGTTTAAACTTAACAGCATGTGAGTACTACCACCCGTGTCTAGTTTCCACACATGCAAGCAGAAGGTCCTGACCTTTTTTCAGCTGTGGCAAGAGCTACCTAAGAGAAAGTGGAAGGCCAGACTTCAGGTTCAGCAAGGAAGCACATTCTAGTTTGAAATACTGTGTGGGTTATTGGAGACCAAAACCTGACTAGTAATTGTGTCGTTTACTCAGGGCTTTTTTTCTTAAATATTTAAGTTCTGTTCAACACCAAGTAGCCTGGCATTGCACCCACAAATGCTTTGAAAGACACTTCAGAGGATATTATCAGATATCCTTGGACATTATTACATTATTACTTCTTTGCATTCACTGCCACTGCTGCCCTTGCTGTTTATTCTCAAACAAAACATTGCATACATCTTTACAGAACTAATGTCTAAAGCATGATTAATTCAAAATCAAATTATCATCCCAGCACAGAATTGAGTGTCCCATCTTACACTCAGTAACACACTGAAGCAGACCAGTTTTATTTTTTAAGACTACTAGGAAGGATTCTCTCTCTCTCCAGGAGCTCATTGCACATTTCGAGCTGGAATTTGAGCAAGCTGGTTTGTTGCATTATAAATAGACATCGCTTTTAGGCACATGAAAGCCACAAAGTTAAAGAAAAATTAAAGAAATTAAGAGGAACTCTAGCCATCCCCACAGATGTTATTCAAACTCCTCAAACATAATTTTTCCATTATTACAGCAGTTTTCTGCACTCCAAGAAGAAAGAAAAAGAGAAATATACAGTCCTGAAATTTGAAGACACTAGAGCAGTAATTCAATGGGAAAACACTGTAACTACACTCTACTGCAACACCAGCTCCAAAGGCAGCATTAAAGCAGATCTTAAAACACAAGAAGAAAGAGGAGAGTTAAACAATTTAGGAGAGTTAAACAATTTAAGTCAGCCCTGGAGAGCATTCATGTGCACAGACACCAAGTACCTGACTGGTCTTGATAGCTCTGGAACCTTTTAGAAGTAAAATCTAGCTTTAGAGCCTCATTGAGCCAAGAGGCAATGGAACAAAACTCAGATATACATGAACTCCACATCTCATGGAGGCTCTGTTCCCTAGTAAGCTGAAGATTAAGGCCATATTCTTCACACAAAGCCTAAGTTATGTGCAGAAAGACAAAGCCAACACATGACTAGCACAGCATGGTACTGGGCAGCAAATGGAGCCCAGGGCAAGAAAAATACTTTCATCAAATTACTCACTTTCTATGGAGATAACCTTGCCACAGAGAACAACGATAATAAGAAAATACATTCTTTGTAAAGCACACACAGAAATATAGTGTTAACCTTAATGCTATTTCAGGCCTATTGTGAACAAGTACAGGACAGGCCTGTTATGGAAAAAAAAGCATCAGCCTCACTGACAGCAGCAGACCATGGAGCAGATAAATGCTCTTTGAGGCCAATTCCCAGAGCCAAGAACCTTAAAAGTGAACCGATGCCTCACAGGGCCTTTGCCAGCCCCAAAAGCCTCCCTGGATGAGCCAGATGAGACATTCCCCAGCTGCAGTCCCTCACACCCAGGAATACCAAAGGAATGAATGCTTCATCTTCCTCCAGGCAAACCCCAACAATGGGCAGGTCAAAGGGAACATTAGACCAATTTTAATGTTAAGAGGCTTTGTGTCATGTTAAAAGGGCCCATTTGCTTCAGTCCCAATAATTCATTTATATTTTAAGGCACTTGCCTACACAGGCTTGATTAGAATAACCACCTAGGAACCAGTGGAGTAGCTATTATTTTATACATATCTATATGCATCTCCACATATATATCTCTAAATATTCACACAGCTTTCATTCTTTGCAGATACTAGTAGCTCTTTCCCACCACATTCCTTATTGTACTCCTATTGTTTGGTTTCTATTTGTTTTCCAAGTGAAATGAGTAGACATTTCTCTTCCATGTCTCCTTCCACAGAGAGGGTAAGATCAAACTGATTTATTAGTAAGTGCTCAGGTGGGGAAGGCATCTCAAACACAAAACTGCTGAGAAAGCTGTGCTCTCCCTACTCTAGCATCCATAGGAGCCTGGAACACAGAACATGTCAATGGGAAAGCTTTCCTCCAAACTTCCAAGACAGACAATTTCAAGGCCTCTATCCCAGCAGCCTCAACAAAAAGCCTACAACCCAGCCCTCAGAGGCTCTCTTACCTCCCTAAAACCTGCAGAGATTTCAGAAAGCAGGAGTCACAAGCTGAGATACATACTTCAAGCCTCATTCTGCACACCAGGAACAGTCCTAGCTACAGTTCCCCTCCAATTCACTACTGTGCTTACCTCCACTGAGAACCCCGGAGGACAAGAAAGTATAATGGCTCACTTGAGTGCAAATTAATCCTGGAATATAGGATTTTTCCCATCCCAGAACTCCACCTAAATTAAAGGTAACCACAATTCATTCACACCATTCTAGGAGCTAAATTAGCAGTTCACAAGGAGAGAGGGTAGAATGATGCAGAATACATGTAGGGGTGAGAGAAGGCTTCAAAAGTCCCAAACATGAGTGATTAGTAGGATCACTACAAAAGCCTACAGGGTAGGTATAAAACTATAAAGCCCATGAAATGCCTGACACTGACAGAAGACAAGTCTTCTCTGCATTCCTTTCCTAAGATGTATTGCTGCAAATGTCAAAGTAGTCAGCATTCCTTCAGTCCTCCTGAAATCCACAAAAACAACTAACATACCTCACATCCTCCACTTGCTAAAATCTAGATTCAGCTACTCAGTCCTTCAAGTGAGTATTATATAGCTGAGGAGGTGAACCACAAAACCCATCCTGAACTATGGGGCATATTATAAAGTACAGTATGCAAAAAACATATATATGTAAGCTGCAAGATAACAGAATTGCAGAATTGTTGAACTGGAAGAGAGCTCTAGAGACCACTTACTCCAACCTGTCAAAAACAGCAACCTACTCATGTCCAGTTGGGATTTGAATGTCCCCATAACCTAAGGGCAAAGAATAGAAAATGAGAAGGTAAGTTCAACATGGCACACTCTGTTTGTCGTTATTTATATATGTGCTATGGCTCAGTCTTTAGTTTTTCTGGACTGTTCTGTAGCAACACAAATAACACTTGAGGCTGGAGCTAACTCCACAGCTGGATTTGTTCCAAGTGACTCAAACGTGCTCTTAAAATATTTCTCTGATTACTGAATCATCTTACAACAAGACTTCATTGTAATCAGTGGGGGTGGAGGGAAATGTTTTAAAACAAGCCTACTGCCCAAACACTGCTCTAATTTAGCCAGTTAAGTGCAAGTCCCAGGGATTAGTTTGGATATTTTGGCTTCAGCCCACCTTTAAATAGCTTCCTGAATTGGATTCAATTAGTAGAGAACATAGGCTGCAGTCATGCAAAAAAAAAAAAGTATTAATTACCCGTAAAAGAAGAAACTTGCAAAAATAGCTGCCTTCTATTTTGCATTTTGTGTTTGAGTCAAACATGGCTGAAATGCAGCCCCTGACAGAGCTGCAGGTGGAAGCTAGCAGATGTTATACTCAACACCTCAAATTGCACTCAAGAGCCAGAACCTTCCTGACACATGCACCTTCCTGATGGAGTTGGCTGAGGAATTTAACAACTCCAGTTTCACCTTCCACTGGGGAGTGGGGAGCTCAGACACACCTGCCACCCTCCCAGTTCTCCAGCCTGTCCGGCTCAGGTTACCCTCGACCCCAGAGATCTCCTTTCAAATCCATGAAGACTGTAGCTCTTGAGTGCACAATACACGCAGGGACAGGGAGAGGAGGCCAAGAGAAAACAGCATCCTCTGAAAAAAAATCCTACCAAAAAAATTGTCTTTTCAATATATTCCTTCCCTTTTACCTTCTGAACACAAAGCAATTTTAAGACCAAACAGAATTCCCCAAAAGATACATATTAAATTAGGAGATTGAATTTGGCATCTGTAATCAGAAGGAATCTGAACAAAAGGGCCAAAGCAAGCAAGGAATGACAACAAGCCAGAAAATAGGCAGGTCTACTCACTTGTGGGAAAGATGCCTTCAAAAATCCTTTCACAGATCCAATGAAGCTTTCCAAGAAAGGTTATTTGGGAAGCAGATACATCATCCTTTCCAAACCTTAGAAGGTCAGGGGGGTAGGGGAGTTGGAGGAGATGGGTGGGGAGTGAGACAGCAAAAGGTATCAGAATGCTGCAACATCCTTCACCAGCACAGCTCCAGGAAGGATGCTCCTGTTGAGCACAGTCACAAGAGTATTTTGACAATGCTCAGGGTACACAAGTTCTAAGCCCAATCACTAGGTCCTACTTGCTCTCCTTATCCCTTCCCACTGCTCAATCGGCAGCTACCAAAATCTACATAGAAGAATGATCTACACATCTTTTCTTTATGAAGAAGTGAATGATGAGAAGCAACTTTCAAAATCTATTCTTAAAAAGAGCAGCAAATTAAAGATGTTTTCTTCTTGTGTTTAGCTATTCTATGCAAAAAAGAGACTTGAGCTTTTCTAGTCTTCTCATAATGCAAGAATTTACCAGACATACATATATGTACACATCAAAGGATACAAAGGAAATACAAGTAGCTGCCCCTTCTCACAAGATACTCAACACATGTTTATGCTTTATTCACTTCCAATGTAATACAGAATTCCACACTGTGCTCCCTGTGTGCTATGAGGAAATGCGTGTTTACAATTAGGTTTGATGTGCTCAAAGAGATTTCTCAATGCACTTCACCAAGGTCACATTAAACTAGGCAAATCCATCCATTCAGTACTTAACTGCCTGTACTGCAGCACAATTATGAGAGACTGTATTGACTCATGGACTGTATTTAAGGAAGTTTCATCAAGAATTACATAAGTATATTAAACTTCACATGAAAACAGGTTTTTGTAATTTCAGGATGTTTTTCCTTTCTCAACACGAGTAACAAGAATTAGAAATTCATACCCTAAACAGGATCAAAGAAGGAATGCATATTCATTTGAGCTCCAGTAGTAAAATGTAAAATTTAAAATCGGTTTCCTTCAACTTACTTTCTCACAAATTTAACTAGGGAAACATCCTTAAGTGCCTCACTGATACAGAAAGGAAATTTGTGATGGTGTAAACTAAGAACACAAGACAACAGTTTTAAAAGTTTGCTGTTTCAAAAAGCAAATGAGCTATTCCAATTCCATGAGGGTTTTGGCCATTTCCAAAGGAGAGAGTTCAACATATTTCCATTGGCTTAAACTTATTTAAAACATCTGTGCTCACAAAACAGACATGCCTATTTCCTGCCTGCAAAACATTCCCAACCCAGTTAAAATAATGGAGGGAGAAAAACAAGACAAAAATCTGGTGCTGCTACTGCAGAACAAAATCCAAGTATTTATGAGGGTGTCTTGCTGAACTTCCAGGCTGCAGTGCCCACTGTCTGACCAAACACTGGGATACAGCTCCAAGGAAGTGCTGGAACATAATTTTCCTGCTGAAGGGAAGAAAGTCATTGCAGTTCCAGTCATTACTTCTCAGGACTCATCTGCATTCCCATAAGGTCTCCAAGTTTTAAGTAGTTAAAGAGCAACACAGACTATGCATTTGTGTTGCTTCTAGAAAAGTTGCAGAGAGGCTCTTTGAACACACAAGCCCTAACTCAAAGAAACCTCACAGCAGCTGCAGTTATTGGCATGGGTTTGGGGATGCATGTCTGTACTAGGGGCTTAGGAGCACAAACATCTGTACAAGGTGAGATGCTCAGTTAACACTTCAGATGTGCAAATACCAAACTGTCTCATGAGTATCAGAGGTCTTAAATTATTCAGCATTCAAAATGCAACTACTGGAGTCATGTAATTCCTGCTCTACAGGATAGGAAAAAGGGAAAATGCAGTTCAAGTACTTTCTAGCCTCTCTGGGTGCACATAAGAAACAAGTCACGCTAACATTCAATTCCTCCTTCCTCTACCCTCACTTCAAAAAAACTCTAGGAGTGATTTGTTTTTTAATTAAAGGCAAAATTCCTGATATCTTGGCATTTGAGACTGGCAACACTGTCAATAAATAACCAGTGTGCAAAGCCACGATTTTGTCAATGAAAACCTGTATTTAAGGCTACAGAGGCAGAATTCTCACATTTGTCTCCCCTGAACAGATTTGCTGCACAAATAAGGGCACAGATCTCTGCACATCTCATGCGAACCCAGCACATGGCAGAAAATGATTTCCTAAGTCACTCTCACTTCAATTAGTTTCTCCAGCAAGACTTTCATAATTAATCTATGAAGCAAAGTCATATTGGACTGGTCTCTATTCCCACTGAATTCCCAGAGGATCTTTTCACAACTGAATAATCAAATATTAGAGGGATCTTACTTATTAGGAAAAGTACATGATAGTAATGTCTAATAAACCTGCCATAGTAAGGGAATTTTTCAGCTTAACAAAATGTTCTCGTTGTCATGCATTTGAAGTTAACCAATTTCCACTGTTTAAATGCAGATTTCATGTAGCTATATGGTTTCCTATATCAGCCTTACTTGTTGCAAACACATAAGACAGATTTTTACATGACAAGACCTCATTTATCTCGAAAACCAACTAGACATTCAAATTTAACAACCACCATCCAAACTGTTATGAAAGACCACAAAAACAGGAAACAAAAGATAGAGCAATGGGATTGATTTAAGATCATAAAGCTTATTATTCCATTATAACAGGGAGAAAAGAAAAACAGCATATTTGGACAAGGCCATCACTGAGACTTCTTAAGGGTACTTATGCTTCAGAGAGTGCACAAAGGTGTGCATTTTCTTAAACATTTTGTCACACTAAATATGTTGCTGTATTAGCAATGCAAATTCTTCCTCAGAACCCTCTGCTTACCACCGTTGCTGCACTGCTGAATGACAGAGTGAAAACTATTACCAAGTGTGTAAACTGGACTTTCGGAATGAGAAATGTCAGAGATGAAAGCCACAAAAGCTTGAGGAAAAATAAACACATGGAAGAATAAATATTTACTGAAGGGAAAATAACACCTCTTGTGTTATTATATGTCAAGCCTTGCCACTAGTGGCATAACAGCTATTAAATTATGTACATTTATACAAAATTTGAAAGACACAGAAGAAAATTTTGAGTTGGAAATAAACAGATGTTTTTCACTTCAAGAGAAATTATTTATGTGAAAAATTATTACCCAGTTATAACAACTGAGAATACTTGATTTTAACCACTTCTTGGTTAAAACCAAACACTCCATGAAAGCATCACCAAAAGGGAGCCAAGTGGAATCACTCAGCACAGCTGTTGAACACAGTGAACCAAGATACAAGTCAGACAGAAGCTTTTATTCACATGGATACAAGTCTCAGAAAGCTACTGGATTAAACTGTGCCAGAGAAAAGATTTCAGCCAGGACCACTACTGAATAATTTCTGCTAAATCAGAGACCAAGTTTAGGGAAGTACGTTTTGGCAAAATAACCTTTCTTCTTTTGATAGTATGTACCAAAGCTGAGGGTACATGCTACATGACACTGCTATGTTCTGTTCATTGCCTCTTGGGGACACTCACACTAATCCAAAAGTAGCCAATTTCTATTTCAAAGGCCAAATGCTCCTTCCAAATGACACTGGAGAAAACCACTAATTATATACTGACTAATTGAAAATGCATTCTTTCCCTTTCCTTTTTAACATAACACTGTTGAAAAGTTTCATCTACAGCTTCTGGAGTTTCATCCACAGAGCACCTACTGCCCAGGACTGGAAGAATTAGAAGGCTGAGTGGACTACAGACACATGCTACTCAGCTACACTGGGCATCACAATCAAATTTCTCCCTCAAAACACACATAGCCTTATGCAGCAGTATGCGAGAAAATCCTTTCTGGTTTAGAGTTACCCATTCATGCAACAGAACAAGCTCCAAAAAAACATCTTCCTTGATCATCAGAAAACACAAAGGATTCTGACTTTGGTAAGAAGCTAAAATCAGATGTAACAAACTCTCTGTGCACACGAAGCAATGAAACTTGTTTGGTTTGATCAGGTTAGATGCCAGTTATGCCATTAGGTCAATACACTCCTCTGCCTTGAAGCCAGAGCTGAACAACAGGTCCGATTCTGTCCAGCACTGACAGACTGGACATGCAGAGGGACTTTCTAATGAACTCACCAAACACTGCCTCACTGTCTACAGCACAGCATCCCCACCATGCTGGGAGCCTGCCAAGTTCCATACTGCACGTTGGCAGCAATTCAGGGGCAAAAAGATTTAAGGAGACCAAGGACCAGAGCATACCATAGAGTCCAGGCCACGCCACTCATTTTGGTGAGAGCTGCATAGCTCCTCATACGGCACAGCTGCTTCCTGAACATGGCCACAGGACTGTAGAGAATCCATATCCATTCCAACATTGAGCTTCAACTATGCTGAGGCCAAACATTCCCAATTAGACCCATGTCCAGGCACACATCCAGAGCCAAGCAGCTTTCTGTGTAAAGGACCCTCTAGACACCATGTGCGTCCCTGCTTGCCCAGAGCCCCAGTGGCAAACCTATCTCTTTATGAGCAAGACAGCAGATTGTTCAAGTAAGTCCCATCTATGCACTCCAAAGTGGGGTGAGCCTGACATACACTGGGATGTGGAGGCAGACTCCACTGCCTGGTGTATATTTCAGTCAGAGTAGGAAAAACAGCTGAGAAGAGTGGAGGGGGATGAAAATAGGAAGTGGAAAGAAGGAAGACAAGAGCTGGAGGAAGGGGAAACTAACAAAAAAAGCCAGTCTGCAGCTATTATAACATCAGCTTGAAATGAAGGCTCCTCCATTCATCTGGATGGCACAGTTGATTTATGTCACTTCCTTCTGCTGAGGTTTTGTAGATCACATTTCAAACCCACATTATATTCCTCTGTTGCTGGGTTACCAGATCTGAACAAACAATTCTCTGCAGTCTGCCAAAAACAGAGAAAGCAAGCAAATGAATGCCTGAAGGATGCATCACTCCTTGGAAATCATCTTATGGCCCCACACTGCTATAGATTAGTCACAAGCTTACACAGCATAGAGTGAAAGAGGAAATGGTGAATCCATTAACGCCGGGGGAAGCACATAAACCTGAGAACTGATATTCCTACCCGCCTGCTCCCTCCTAGGGAAACCAGGCAATTTTCCAAAGCATTAGAATTTTCTTGCAGATCAGAAGAAACATGCTCCTAAATTCAAAGCAATAAATTGTGTTATTAACACCCCTGAAACTGGCAAGCATGTTCCCATAAACGTTGAAACAACCACCAAGACTCAAGATTTGTAACGAGCAAACCCCAACAGCCAACGCAACAAAACACCAGTGACTGTCGGTTTGAGGTTTTCAGTTTCCAGGCAGGACATCTGCCACTTCAGCTTCAGGGGTGTGGGAACACACAGCCGTCCCCCACTGTGAAGCTCTCAGAGTTCAGTGCAGCTCTCAGTGACACCACTTGGAAGGAATCTTCCCATGCAGCACCTGTGGGGAGAGCCTGCCAGTGTGCTGTACTTGGTCTGCTGTTTCTTGTGCCAAGCCAGTCTCTCCCTGGCTGCTGGCCCTGCCGCTGAATAACCAGGTACCCTCCCATCCCACCTGCCAAGCCTCAGCTCTCAGGTGCCCTCATCCAGGACTGTGCTGAAGAATGCCAGACCAGAGGCTCTAATGAACAGCTTATTTGGGTAAAGAAAAAAAGTGTTGCAAGACAGACTACATCCCAGGACAGACCTCCACCAGAGCCGCCAGCCTGAAAGTAACGTTGCCACTGCAGCATCCCTGTGACTCTCAATTCCCAGCAGCCAGACCAGACCACACGGGCCCCGCAGGCTGTAGGGTGTTGTTTGTGCTGCTCAGGCAGCAGCTCTGCCGCTGAGCTCAGCAGCAAGACTAACTTAAGATGCTCCACATCAACCATTTGCTGACGCTCTCGGTGAGGTGGTACCAGCACAGCCACGTGCAGCAAGCCTGTGACCCAAACCAGGGAGCTAACCTAGTTCAAGAACAAAAAGAAAAGAAAGAAAATGTGATTCATTTCCACAGGGTAGTTTACTGTATCCTCTCCACAGGACAGCAAACACCCAGTGCTGCCACACTGTCCAGGGAAAAAACATGTAGCAAATTGCACAACTGCTAGCAAACTTTAGTTTCATGACACCTTGGGTTTATTCTAATGTAGAAAATCGGAAACAAATTATCTAATGTTTGGTGGAGGGTCAGGGCCAGCCCTTATTCCGGGCCAAAGCAAAGGACAGGCACCACAAATCACAAGTGAAATATGACTGTTTCCCCAAGACCGAGCTGCAACTACAGCATCTTAGGGAAAACCACTCCTCCAGAAATATGTGGCTTTTAAAATAATTTAATTCTACCTGAAGGTCCTTACTATTCACCCAAATATTTATGGATGTTTTATTACATAAGGTATAGTGAATTTTTGTAAGAAAAAGCATGAGAAGAACATTCAGCAATTTCATAAAGGAATCTGAAATCATCACTTCAAGAATATTATTTCTTATTTCTAAGAAAGGCAGTTCAAGGAACACTTGTAAAGAAAATTAAGTCAGTAACACAAAGCCTTATGGGTTGCTATTTCTAATACAGCAAGAAAAATTGGAATGTTTAATTTCTCAGGCTTTGTTTTTTTTCAAAATAAGGATATGTGAAAAAAGCAGCTTTTCCAAAACACAGCACTAAATATCTGTAACACAGCAAACATCAGATTAAAGTTACAGGTGCCTCTGAATAGTAACCAATGTAAACCAACTACGTAAACCAACTATGATTTATCAAAATGTAAGTTTACACAGGAATATTTTCTTACCCCATCCACAGTTTTCAGTCTGATTTGACACTAGAGACAACAATTGTGTCTCTTCTAAGTGTGGCAGGCATTGGAGTCCAAGTAACAACAATCAAATCCGCAAGAGACGCACAGAAGTATAATCATTTCTATTAGTATGTGCAAAACTGGTATCAGCTTCCTAACATCAATTTGCATTTCTACTTTCCTTATTATAGATTTACATATATATAATCAGAATTAAATTTTGCCTAAGCCAGTCTATTTAAAGAAACATTTCCTTTATTTTATGTATTAGACCCTTTGATTTCAACAGTGCTGCAAGGTTAGAGGTAATCTCAAATGTCATTAAGGTCCTTCCCCTTCTGCAGGAATCAATATTACACCTAATGCCTATGCTTTAAAGGGATTTAAACACAACTCTACCACCACCAATACAACACAACCATGTAATCAGAAAGGAGCTTAGGACAGCAGCCAGTTTCATAACTGAGCTAGTAGCTGGTTGTGAATCTAACTGACATCCCAAAGCAACTCGAAAGTACCGAGTGAAGGAGATAACCCCTTTCTCAAGCAAACCTTTCATGCCACATTCCCCAACAAATCATCAGGAAAGCAATAACTGAACCCCCAATCACTTTTGTGAGCTGGAGCACACACTCATGCTGTCCACACTCGAGCAGGTTGGCAGCCCTGTCATCTACACATGTAGCACCATCACAGACAAAGGCTCGCGGGGTGACTTAATAGCTGAACACAGCCTACAGGAACAACTCTTTGTTACTACATCTCCTGGGGTGGGGAAACCCATAAAATTATATGCATACAATGTCATGTAGTATTCTACTACAAAAAAAGCCAGTATCTTATTTATCTGAACTAGGAAAAACATTTATTATCATCTTCAATAAAGTCTAAAGTCAATTCCCTTTTACAAAAGCAAAGGTGGTACTGAAAATAACCAGAAAGTTTACCTGGGGAGACAGTCTGTATTTAAATTTTGTTCACTCAAATGAAAATGTTAGAAGACATGCAGCAGAAATTATCATAAAAGATATGAGATCAAGTCAACACGCATACAAGTAAAAGAACAAACTTAGGGAACACTCGAACCCAGTTAAAAAGGGGTTGGTGTGGAGCCTCTGTGCAAAGATAGGCCAACGTCCCATTTTCACCAGGACAACTTGGATTGCAAATACCAGACATACGTAGGCATCTCCATAAAATGGGGTAGAGCTCTGAGGACACCATTTACACTCACCAAAGGGATACAACAGCAGATGTTAAGGCTCTGAATTTTTGCCAGTCAGGGAGGGGGGGGCAGTGAGGAAAACGTGGCCAGAAAGGCCTGAAGAGTGTTGCAGAAAAACCTCTACTTTCAAAAAACTGTATTACAAAGTTGCCACACTTGGAGCTTATTTACCTACGGTATGAACAGGGCCATGATACCGGGGTGCTTCATAACATTAAACAAATTAAAGCATATCCAAACCTACAACACCCACCAGGACAAGGAACTGCTGTGTGCCTGCCCTGTACCATGCCTAACATGGCTTTGTGCTGCTGAGGTCTCCCAACACAGAAGAACAAAATAAGATCTATAGACACTGAAAGGGTTGTATTTTAAAAGGCTCCATGAAGCCACAATTAAGAAGCAAGAGATGGAAAGCACTCCTGTTCCAGGCTGACATGCCACCATCAGTCCCCTGCATTCACCAAGAACAACTTCGGGTCACCCAAGGTGGAGTCCCTTTAGGTTGGAGCTTGACATGTGCCAAGTCTTATATGCAGCACTCCTCTAGCTGTGCCTGGGAAAAACAAGAAGTTGCATAAACACCAAAGATGATAAACTCCTCCAAGAGCATGCTTCATGCACCTGCTAAAGGTTTACAAGATCTAATGCAGATCAGGTTCCTCCACAGCATCACAAGAAAGCTAAAGCAATGATCTTTCCCCATGTAGGCCAGCTAGCAGAGTCCTCAAGCTGTTCCTAGAATTGCTTGCCTCCCGGGTTTTGACTTAATTACAATGGGACAGGCACACAAAGCAAATCCTTCAGGATGTTAAAAGCAAAAAGGAGTGAATCATTGCTGATCCTGCCATTTTTCCTTTCTTTTTTTTCTTTTAATCTTTTTTACAAGCTTCTCAAGTGTTGCAGCCCTAAAAGAATGAAAAGACATTATCATCAAGCCTTTTTCCATCTGAAAGCCAAAACACATAATGCCCAAGCAAACACAGGACAGCCCAGTGACTAAAGCACTACCTGTGACTGAGGCCACCTGGCTCCCACTGGCAGGTCTGTCACTGCCTTGCTGAACGAGGTCGGACCTGTCCCTTCACCTCTCCATGCTGCTTCCCATCCCACCCACCAAATGGGTGTACTGACTTTTCTTTCCCTTGAGTTCAACTCTATAGGTATCACCTTCTTTTCTGCCCTTGACTTCCACATCTCTGCTCCTGTATGCATGTGACACTTTTAACTGTGCTGGGCTCAAGTGGCTTTAGGAACAGTAACACAACCAATTCAGCTTTCATAGTTAACAAGTTTATAGCCATGTAATTCAAAGCTATTAACCTCTTTGCTTACGCTTGTTTAACATAATAAAAGCAAAATAAAGCTTTATTTACAAGACCAAAAGATACACAGGATGAAGGGAGGGCATTCACCGATCCAACTGAATTTATACCAGTCATTACAAGTATTTACTTTCCCTTCGAAGTAGTGTATTTTGATTTTACTTAAAATCCATTTCCAACTGAATGAGCTAAAGCAAAGCCTCATTGAAAACAGTTTTGAAACATTGAAAACGGGTCAAATAAATCCACATACTTCTTAGGCTGTATCAGATCTTTTGCAATGAAGGCAAGGCCTAAAATCCGCTGAAAAGCAGCACAGGGTTAGCTTGCACAGCGAATCACCGAACCAACCGAGGCTACAGGCAGACAGACAGCTTCCCATGGGATATACTGTGCAGTGGGCTGGCAGGGGATCAGCTCATAAGGAAAGCAAACCACCACTCTAGTCCGCATACTGCGGCTCTTCCCTGGGCAGCGCTTTTTGCATGTTTTACGCGAGAAAAACTTATGTTCCAATCCACCAATACAGCGTTTCTCCTGACAAACCTTACTCTACTACACAGACAAGATCTGGAGTTTCCTTTAAAAAATAAATTAATAAGAAAATATGCAACGACACAGAACTGCACCAAAACAAACTTATGTGAACTAAAGCCTGCTATATTATTGCTGTGGTGGTCCCGATTGAGGAAGTGATTACCACCAACCCAAGATTCCTCCCCGCACCCACAAGCAGAGATATAACAGCATCACCATCTTGCCCACGCCACCCGCTCGGGCTCCTCCTGGGAGCGGCAGCCCCCGCCCGGCTCCTCGCCCTGCAGGGGCACAGCCACCAGAGCATGAGGCTGGATGAGAAGAGAAAGAAAAGCGTTTATCGCCTCCCACACACATCCTCCAGTACAGGAGCGGGGTTCGAGCCAGAAAGGCCGTTTTTTCCCATCCCTTCCCTCTCCTGGGCTGGCCCGCAGCCGGGCGCCTCGGAGCTGTCATTTTGAGGAAGCGTTCCAACGCCCTGCCCACAGCGAGGCCGAGGCCTGGGCACGCTCCAGCCGCCCCCCAGCAGCCCTGGGGCCCCTCAACTCGCCACCTCCGGCTCCAAACCGGCCCCGCTCCCCCCGCCCGCCTCGGCCGCGCTCGGG
>WEIV01020680.1:4932-16015 GCA_013390005.1 Calyptomena viridis
CCTATTGCTTTTGGTAGGAAGAAAAGGGTCTGGATTCAAGTCTCAAAATCATTTAAAAAGCTATTCAATACCTAACATCATCTTCCTCCTCTCCTCCCATCTACAAAACACAAAACCCAAAGGACTGCAGAATATTGACACATTTTACAGCACTGTGACTCACTTCCTCTCCTCTTGAGACTAAACGCAATGTCATATTTAAATGGAAACATACTAATAGAGTATACTAGGTATTTTAGCTGTGCAGAGAACTGATAAAATAATCAGTCTATCTGAAAGATTTAGAACCAAAACAAGGGAAACCTCTCAAAGAAATAGGTACTCTTATTAAAAGATTTAATGTATGTAGCATAATCTAATCTCCACCCCATATGAATAACCTATTACAAATTATTATCTTAATACTGGCTCATTTTTCTTGAATATACTGTACTTAAGTGAAAATTGTGCTCTTCAAAACAGACCACTTTCCAGTTGTCTGAGTACACAGGCAAAACCGTTCACAGAACAAAGGAAACTGGAAGTAAGTTTTAGGACCAACATGCTATCTTCCTAAGTCAACTTCTGAGAAGAAACTATGTTCCACTTCAGATTTAAAGCTTGACTGAGGACTGAAACTATTTGACTGATCAACAGCAGCAATCTAAATTTTTGCAGCTGGTCTGGCAAAAGAGGATTCTTCAGTCAACTGTCAAGTAACAATTCCACACGCAGCACTGAGCAATACTTCAAGGAACAGTAACTGCTAGGAGATGAATACACAAACTCACAATCAACACTCACATAACATAATCAGTTTGCAGCAACTGTGTCCTCAGTTAATCACAGCTGAGCAACACTCTCCTACATCTGCAAACAGCAGGGCTGCACTGCGATCAGACCACACACTCCCCTAAGAAACTTAAGGAGAAAGTAGCAGCAGCCAGAGGAGCCACTGCTACATGAATTCCAGAATCAGCTACTGCAGTTCTGCTACAAACACACACTGCCTGGTACATTTATACCTGCAAGAGCCTTTGCTCACAAACGTCCTGCAGAGCATACAGGATAACTGCTCTGGGTTTGTCGGGTATTTGTTCCATTAAATATCTGCAATCTGCAACACACAACTGCTTTCTCCATCACACTCTTCAAAGAAAGCCAACAAGGCAGCACCAGTTACACTTGCAAATTCACTGATTTTGGCATAAGGGACATGCCAGCTGTTCAAACTAGCAACTCTTGAAGAGTAAGCAAGAACGAATCTTATTTATATGCACATTTTCATGAATTTTATGCAATAGAGAGGGAATCGAGTTTCACATTCTCTGAGGACTTTTCTTCTAGTGTTAGATCAGTTTAGTTTTGCAGTGTAGGACTGAAATGCACAGAATAGCCACCAAAACTAAAAAAAAGCACAAGTGAGTTTTAGGTGGGTCATATCCAACTGTGTATGGAAACTCTGGGTATTTCCTGATCATGGTGAGAAAGTATCATCAACACATCCATGAAAGATGGAGAACTCCTCTGCAGATTAGGAGACAGACAGACAAGCATGCCACTGAAATTCACTGATTTAACAGCTCAGTGACTAAATTAAAAGCCCACAACTCTTCTGCAACCAGTGAAAAGAGATAGGAACATCCAAAGTTTGATCCATGAGGCCCCTAGTGATTTCCCAGGGAGATGTCAATACAGCGATGCAAACCAGAGTTCAATTACATACTTTAAGTCCCATGTCACTTATTTCTTTATGAATGAAGACTGCTCCCTAATATAGCTGTCATCAAGCACAGATCATGAAGACTCAGGCACACACAAAAAAGACTTCTCAAAGTGCTACGTTGTTTCAGGCAACACCCGATTTCATCTTCATCACTGTACTGCAACTTTATAGGTCATTTATTCATACCATCCTTTAAAGAACGGGAAAGACAAATTGAGGCATGCACACCATATACTCTGGAGCATCAGAGTTGAGATGTGTCCTTGGCTCAGAACCCAGCCCTAAAAGCAGCAATGTAGTTCAACTTAGGCTTTCAACTTACCACATTTTTAAAGTCATCCTCTGCTTCATCAAATTTTCCTTGCTTAAGCAGTAAGTGTCCTCTCTGTAACCTTGCCTGAAATGAAATATAAGATAATTTCTTTTGGTTTACAAATACGAATTCAGCAAAGTACGAATACAAGCTTCAGTTTCTTTTAGCTAGAAAAAAAGTTTCATTTTAGTACAGCTAACAAGACGAAACACATCACGACACCCATCTTTCATCTTCTAAATTTAACATTGTTCTTAAAAGGCCTCTTTTATGGTAAAGTACTGCTTGGCACCAGAACTGAGGGGCAAAAAGCAGCCACAGTTTTTATCAGCAGCTGCAACTCCTGGAAAGAACTCACTTGAAGAGTTGAACAAACGAGAGTCAAGGTTAACCTTACACCACTTTCCTGATTACAACTGCTTACTGATTAAGAAAACAGCAGAAATAATAAACAATAACCAATTCCCACATTTAATTCTTCCACTAAACTCAGAATAATAGAAGCTATGTAAAAAGACAATTATTTACAAGGCTTTGATTTACAATAGAATGATTTCTTACAACAACAAATTTAACATTTGATCCTTCATTGTAAACTAAACAAGATATGCCACTGCCCATGGAAAAGGGAGATGAGAGAATCAGAGGGAGAGGGCTTCGGCATCAGTCCTTGACTAGTGAGGCACTCTCCACATACAGTACACAGCAATGAGAAAGAGGTAACGAAATCGGATCTTGCAACAATCTCATAGGAAGGCAGGGAGATTAGGACAGTTCCTGTGGACAGGAGATGCCTCCAATCAAATGCTGATTAAGACAAAAAAACCCCAGAGGCATCTGTGTGCTCTCTTCTCCCTGTCCCAGATGGCATAGCCTTGCTGACCACAGCATTGATAACCCCAAGTGAAAGGAGGAAAGCATTTAGCATAAAACCATGAGGAACATGAACTTAAAACTGTTAGTTTTTCAAATAACTGGCTAGACCGTACTCAGAATAGTTGCAAATCAAAACACATACACCATTGCTATTATTTTATCCTATTTAAAGCCTTTAGAGTGTATTCTCTATTCCTGGTGAGCAAAACCTGAAAAAAAAACAACCTTCTTTAAAGCAGGTTTTTTTTGCTTGAACAATATTCAATTCCAGCAATACTTACTGATGTGAAGTCCTGCTTTAATTCAACCACTTTACTTAGATCACGAATTGCTGCTTTAGATTTGCCCATGGCTAAGTACACTGTGGCTCTTCTGTAATAAGCAATGTAGTTATCAGAGTCTCCCTCTGCAAATGAACAAACAACAATCAGAATACCACCTTAACTGAAACTTCATGTACAGTGGAACTATAATGACTAAAAATATACTATCTTACTTTTAAGCCACTGGAAACAATGGTATTTATTATGAAGACACAGCATTTGTAACATTATCCATGCAGTATTTTCTATGCAGTTTGATTATTTAACAATAAAGACGATAGAAACCCAGTAAATGCCAAATAATTAAGAGTACTGGACGCCAAATATGTCCACATTCTTCAGCTTTGCACAGGAGAACAGCCACTGCATACTAACCCCTAACCCTTTACCTCCAACTGCAGGCCTACATGTGAAAACACGTTAATTCATCATTTTCCAGCTCAGTCCCTGATCACCACATAGGATGCAAAAAGAGAGTCCCAAAATGACCAATATGTTAGTCCAATGCCATCACAGACACAAACTCTTTGTATCATCCACTGAACTTCTTTCTTGAATAGCAAAGTGGGCACCAACACCCCTGTTCAACAGCAGGCAAATGCATGCACATTATCAAAATCTAAAGGCTAACCTCAAGGCCCACATATTCCATGCTGTCTGCATGGAAATTCAAGATCCAGGAATTTTAACTCTCTCTAGGCTACCACATACTCCTACACCTGTACAGGAGGCAAACATCAGTTTCTGAAACCAAGAACAATTTTCTTAACATTCTTCTCTATGCAGTATTTCAAAAAACAGGTGACAGTTACTGTGGGCTCTCAAGGAAAAGTAACTTAAACTACCCGACCGACTATATGCAGCAGAAGACAGGAAATCTTTTACTGAGCTATTAAAAAACATAAGCAATCCAGAATTTGCAAACAAGAACATCCATATCTGAGGAACAAAATAAGCATTTTTCTTCCTCACCTCATTTAAGGTTAAGTTGAACTTTAAAATAAATGGAATAAATAGCACTGCCAAATATCTTATGGTCAACAACCAAGTTGCATAGCTGGCCACCTCCACTACCAGAACACTAGTTCTGTTCTCACTGGAAATGGTATCTGCACTCTTCCTCTACAATGTTTGTAGAAGTCTACAAAGACTGGCTGTGGAAACATTAATCTCCAGGACTGAAATTTAATAATAACTCCCATGTTGCACACCACCCTGTCTGCCAGTACGACAGACATCAAATAAATACAAATATTACTACCTTTAAAAAAAAAAATAAAAGGAAGTATTAAGCCCTACCACATACACCTAGATGTGTAGACTAAGTACAAATCAACAACTGAAATTAAGGATTTACTTCATAGTCTGCAGCAATGCAGTACAGGCAAAAAAGAATTCTTGCCTCCTCTACAAGCACAGGTGGCAAATCATGCTTAAAATCTTTTCAAAAAGGCAAAATCCAAAGAAGTCTGATGAAAATTAGGCAATCAGGCTCAAATCAGCATCCAACTAAGAAAGCCAATCAAGGTCACAACTCAAGTGGTCACACCATAGTTCTACAAGCTGCTCAAGCACAGCTGCCAAAGCAGAGGGTGTCACCTGCAGGCACCTCACTGCTCATCCCACCTCACACCACTGCCAGACTGCACAGCCACAGACTGAACAGGACTTCTCACCAAATCCAAGTTAAACCCTCCCAACCAACAATAAAGGGGTAAATCACACTGTAACACTAACTCTGCTCAGATCCCACAAAAATGCTTCTGCTGCAACACACCAACAAAAGCATTAACAGAATGTCTCTTGGTGGAACAAGGAGCTTCCAGAACACAAAAAAAAAGGAAGCTGCCCCCTCCACTCCTTTTTATAATGGAAGTTGATATTGGAGAAGGCAAAATATTAGAAACTCAGATTCAACTGATATTTCATTTATATCTCACTATTAGACCGAGGCATAAATAGAAAAGTATCAATAGTATGACTCATCAGTGTGTACTATCTTAGTAATATTCTTCTCACAGAGAAAATGATGCACTTGTACACATTATAACAAAGTCTAACAACTGAAAAATAAACCCACACACAATGAAGAAATTGTAGTGTTAATGGACACTGCTCTTTATTGGTGCTGTCTCTGCTGTTTAAAATCCTCTAATTGAAGCATAAAGTTGCTTGAAAATTCTTTAAAAGCAAACACTTAACTCCTCAATTTGTTGAAAACGCAGAACACCAAACAAGAACTCACTAGTTAAGCAGAAGAGAGGGACAATTTTGCTCTCCACTAATAGTTCAGCAATTTTTTCAGCATTGGATAGAAGAAAGCATGGATATAGTCAGCTTTTCAAATCTATTCTTTGAAAAATGCCATAAAGATGAAACCTGATATTGATAGCATTCAACACGCAGGGAATACCTCATCAAATGATGCCAGAATCAATTATAATTCCTTTCATACAGCCAGTCTGCAGAACAGCATTGACTTAGTGTTTATATAACATGTAGTTAATTTAACAGTTTTCTTTTATCAAAACCAAAGTAAATATTCTACTGCATCTCTGTTGGCTCCTGTCCAAACTGCTGCATAAAGGTGCCCCAAATTCTGTGACTGATGGAACGCAATTTGCAAGAAATCAGGATACTTAATGAAGCAAACAGTAGGAAAAAACCCACCCAAAGGTATTTCAGTGCAAGAGTCATTTCCCAAAGATACATACCTATAGCTGCATGAAAGTGAGACAAAGCATCTGCTAGCTGTCCTGCAGCCAGTAATTTCTTTCCCATTTCAAGTTGTTTTTCTACTTCTGCATTTATTCCACACTCAGCTCCTTAAAGAAAAACAAAACGATCAAGGTTTTGAATGACCAGTTTGATTATCCCAAACACAGACAGTGATAATATGATACATGTTACAAAATGCTATTTAAGCAGAGAGCACATTCCCCCGTACTCTTGATGATCTCAGAGGTCTTCCCTAACTGATTCTGTGATTCTCTAAAGCAACCTGCAGCCTAATAATGTCCCAATAAGGATGTGACAAAGTAGATAAAACACCATGAAGCACCACATTGTGACAAGTCACCAAATAAGCACTTCTGCTCCTGTCTACACATTCAGTAACATACTTTTGCACATCAAGATTTCTACGTCAATTACAAAAACAACTGCATTTCTATGTGGGCTTTCGACTTCAGAAGAATCCGGAAAAGCACTCATAACACACACACACAGCAAACACACAAAGTCTTTAAGTTAAATTTCACGACCCTGACATCAACCTAGTACTTAACTGAGACCTGCTAGCTGCTCAGAGATTGGTTTCTCATCTACTGCAAAACTTCTTCCACGGTACAATCTTGACATAAACAATTAAAATTCTCATTGCTTTTTCATACAATCAGTCTCATGAAAACCATACTGAAGTGGTCAGTCTTTGAAGTGACAGTTTCAATTTAAAGCTAATAAATTGCTGCTACTCAACCAAGAGGTAACGACCATTGTTAAGAAGAAATGAGCAGCTGAGTGCAAGTCCATGCTGTACATACACCAGTTCAGCAACAGGTTTTCCATTCATCCTGTTTCCAGCAGTCTCCAGAGGAGGGTAGAATTTCACCACAAATTACCTACCAGCCTGTGATTATTAAAACCTTCACACTAAAAGCAGTTTTCTTTTACTAAGAAGATACCCTATGCCTAAATTTAAACAAGGTAATATATTGAAATCCCAAATAAGCACATTACATTAAAAACCAGTGATTTATAATTTATTTCACTCAGATTTTGTATTGAGTTAACTCAGACACTTGAATTAGTTTTAAATATGAAAATGCAGTGGCACTTGGAAGTAGTTTCTTAGAGTCTGAATAAAAGCATTACACTACTATGATTGAAGGAAAGTATATCCAAACTTTACATACTGAAAAGTAATTAAACAACAAACTATTTGCAATGAAAGAACAGTAACTTCTGATCACTAAGTCATTGAGATTTTAGACCCAGGCATTCACAATACCTGGGATTTTCATTTAATTTTTCTTTCCTACACCTTAATACAGTTAATAATTCTTTTAATTCAATAAGAAAATCATGGAGCTGCCTATATTAAAATAAACAAAATACCCGCTGTACCCACTAGAGAAAGCTCTACCTGCTGAAAGATTGATAATTCAGAAAACTGGGCTCAAAAAACACTCAGAACAAAAATGAAAAAAACTCACCACAAATTTCCCTGGCTTTGGAAGTACACTAGCAACAAATCAGGTATCAACCATAAACAGACTGAAGTATTAAAAATGATACAAACTAAAAACTCTTAAGCTTCATCCCTCCTGTCTCTCCCCACATATGAGTATCTGAAATCTTTCAAAACTTGGCAGTTTGAAGTGGTATCCTAGAAGTGTGCTGTAAATTACTCTTTGATGAACTTTCCATCCACCAAAACATGGCATTCAATTTCCAGAGTCTCAAGCATCTGAAGGAGTGTCCTTGTTTCACATTTAGTCACATCAGGATAGCTCCAAGAACACATTTTTCCACAATAAGCTGTACCTACACAATATGGTGCCTTTCAAACATGTTCCGTTTTACAGTTACATAATACTTCAGGCAGGAGAGTCATCTTTTTTCCTTGAGAACACTGAGGACAATTAATAAAAGAAATGAGAGAGGTTGTAACTGATGGCAAACAATAAAAGCAGGAGCAACACGGATAAATAAAGCAGGCAAATTGTGAAGGGCTGTAGGTTCACTGTAGAACAAGACTAATTATACTTGACATACATTAAACCTCGACACTCCAAGTAGCTGAGCATCATGAATTGATGTGTGACTCTCCAGAAGCAGCCTGTATTATCAGCCTAACCATGATGGAAAGTGATATTTACCATAACTACTCAGGAACATTGTACTGACCTGATAGTTACAATGTTTATTTACAGACATCTACTCTTTATTCATTTTCTGGCTGTAGGCAAACAATTGCTCTAAGTAAACCAGCCCACAGTAGACATCTGAAAAACGGTAACAAACACAGGAGTCCAAGGACTCAAATTCTGTGCAACCTATTTGGGTACCCATTTGCTCTTTGGTCTAGCAATGAACCTAAGAACTAAAGTTCAGCCAGAGCAAAAAAACCAAACCCACCCCACAGAGCTCTCCCCAGCAGACACACCACCACTGGCGTGCTGAATGCCAAGGGCCCAGCTGAAGCAGCTCTCTGTGCTCCAGCAAGAAACCAAATTTATACAACAGACACGCAGGCATACTATTTATTTTTAAGACTTCCAAGTATTTAAATTTGAATGTAATTTCTAAAGCCTGCCTGCCTGTTGTGTATTCACCAAGGCCCTCAGATGACCACACACAAAAGCCTCAGCTGTCAATATCAGATCAGGTCAGATATTCTGGATAAATTCAGAGTCTGTAGTCCTGGCATTAGTACAAGAGAGGAACAGTCAGGGGGAAGGAAAATAAACCCACAACCCCAAACTATTCCCAGATAATTGGTACTGGCCCTGACAATTCACAAGATTAGTCAGAAGGCACAAGGAAGATATGCAGCTGCAGCTAACCTGTTTTTCCAGTTAAATACACTCAAATCAAATAAATTATAACTTCCTGGTAGGAATTTTTTTATATTGGAATTGGTGATAATATGTAGGTACCTAAGTACACAAACTTCAACCACATCCCCATATAATCAGCCACATCCACAGTGTAAAAAACTCGAGAAAGCCCTGCAACTTGAGAACACTTTCAAGATGTTACATTTGCTCTACACACTCCATTTTCCCTCCCACAAAATTTACACTTACTTTTTTAAAAATCTTGTCCCTAAGATAAGTAACAAGACTATGAAAATAAACAGAATTAGTTCCTACTGTGTACCAGAAACAGAGGTGTTTCAAAGACAAAGAAGCAGTATGCATTTCACTAATCTTGACTACATTCACCTAAACCTTTTTTCTTACATAGAGGAGTTTAATGATTGTCTTGTCATGAGAGTGGGAGACCTTGCTTTTGTGAAGTTTTTTGATCAGCATGACTCTCTGTTTAGAATAGTAAATCTTAAGTTTGCTGTTATTTTTAAACAGGTTTGGGCTTTGATTCATCTTTGTCTGCAATTATGTCTTTCAAAGCACAACACTGAACAAGGCAAGATATGGACGAGCAACCACAGTTTCTGAAGAAATACTTCTAAGGTTCACAAGGAGTCTCAGAGTATTCAGTTGAGTCACCTGTAACTTCCACCCATCAAGTTTTTATTCCCTTCGTTTGCAGAGCAAGTTGGTAAATACAGCTAAGATTGCCAAACAAAAGCCCCGCCTCCAAATAGCCGGTGCTATTTGGGGCCAGGAAAAAAGAAAAAGCTCCCAAACTCAGGGCGGAAACACACGGTGGGGGGAGGAAAAGAAGCACTTGATGCTTGTGGTTTGACAGTAACAAACTGAGCTCTGTATTCTCAGAGCCCATTTATTCTTTCCCATATTACATTTCCTTTCTTCCACTACCAGGAAGGAGAGGACAAAAGTGAACAACACTCCTCTATCCTCCTCAGTCACCTCTTTTTGTTGCGATTTGTATGGACAAACAGCCATGAAGAACAAATCTTCCCAAGAGACCATCGAATTCAGCACAGACTGGGATATTTGAACAGGAGGAATCCAGGGAGCACAACAGTAACATGCCACAATCACTAAGTATTCAAAAACCTTTATACTGAGTGCATTTACCAGCCAGATATAAATGGTATTCATAGACATCAACTGTAAGATACAAAGTTCATAGAGAACGACTGTTCCACAAATTCATGAATCAGATGATAAGGCAGACTTCTATTGTCAAGACATCAAGATACAAATTTAAATGTAAATATGAACTCCCTTGAGCTTAAATATCAGTAATATTGGAAGGAAATACAGATACTTAAATGATGTAACACAACCCCCCCCAAATTCTCTAACTACAAAATCTGGAAGATGAACTCATGAACTAAGAGTTTAGTTTAGTAAATAAGAGCCACCACTATACATCTTTATTAACCAAAGATGTCCCCCAAATCAGAAAACGTTAACTTTGGTAAGTCAAACCAGTGACTAAACCACAGACTTGAAACAGGCTGGCAACTCTAAATAAAGGATCCTCAGCTGAAGCACCATTGCCACAATCTCAGGTGGAAAAAAAGTATACTTTGACAAAAGTTATTGTCTTCTAATGCTACTAGAGTACTTATAAAAAAAGGCAATTAGACACCACACTATGTAGTCTTATAATACAGAGTGTCTTTGCCATAGTATGTTTCTGTTGTCACTCGGTCAGCTGAACTATTCTTAAATTTGTTATAGCAATTGAATTTTAATGCAACCCTAAATCAAGTCCACAGACTTATTTTGACTATTGACAGCTTGGGTTCCACTTCCATCTGCCACTGCCAGTTAAAGAACGTCCCTCAGGTGAAACTCTGGCTACAAACACCACTGTATAACCCAGTGAGAAATTTAACAGAAGCCTGTGAATAGAAGTCTGGCTACACAGGTGTTACTCTGAAAGTAAACAAGCTGCACAAACTGCTTATAACCTGAACTTCAAATAATAATAGGGGGCGGGGGAATAGAACAACAGAAACCGTAACAACAAAACCAGCAACAAATACAACACAACTGTCAGAAGCCCCGGCGAATCTGTTTGCGCGGCACTAATACCGGCTGTGACTGAGGAGGACGACTAAAAAAACCTTTGAACTTGGGAACTACACAAACCCACACCGGAGCCAGAAATTCACGGCCAGCAAGGCCTGGGCGACGCGGCCGCTCAGCCGCAGCCGAGCACAGGGCGGCACATTCCGACCCCGCCGGGCCCGGCGGTGTCCCC
>WEIV01020680.1:25205-37430 GCA_013390005.1 Calyptomena viridis
GGGCGGGAGGACGCCGGTGCCGCCCGCCCCGGCGGGGAGCGGTGCCACCCCGGACCGAGGGGCCCCGCGGGTGGGTGATAGCCCTGACTTCTGCATGGGCACGGCTCCAAGGATGGAGTAAATCCGGCAGAAAGAAAGGGAAAAAAGAGATCGAAAAGGGCTGTATCAGCCCGTACGTACTCTTTCTACCTCTGTCGAGATAGCTGGGCGGCTTGTGCCTCTCCTCAGTTTCGTGGTGCACCGCTGCGAGGACACGTTCGGTTTAAGCAGGTTTATTTGGAGCAGCATGGAACTCTGTGGGTATTCCTCACTGAATACATCGGTCGAGGAAAATAAGCGTATCCACAGGCTTGGTTTACTTTACTGGCTTTAAATAATGGTTGGAGGAGGGTTCTTTGAGGGGGATGGTGTTTATTAAACCCATACATCTGTCAATTAAAGGCCCTTATTGCATGTGTACTTTTTCAGGCTCCTTCTGCTTGACACACAAATTGGTAGTTTGCAAAATTCACATTTGCTATAGAAAGAAATTTCTCCTATGTCAAATAGATGGAGTGTGTTTTAGGCTCAGATCTTTGGGATCTATCCTATCTGGATAGATAGGTCATCCTATCTGGGAAAGAGGTGAGTAGGCAAGACTGGAGAAAGGCATAGGACAGCACAGGGATAGAGGATTCTAACGTCGTGATGGAGTCAGGTTTATGGGTTAGTAGCAGCACAGAGGAGCATAGGGTGTTGGGTGAGGAGGCACATTGATGCAGTGAAGTGTGTTTATTGGGTGGCATAGATTTCATTATGTGCAACGGTTCCTTTGACTAAAAATATTCAAATACGTGTTTTCAAGGTGTTTTAAAGAATTTGAAGCATGAGCATTTTGGACATTAGTAAGTATTTGAGCATTTTTTTCAAAATGTAGCTTCTTAGAAACAGAAATGTATTTCTACACTAAATGGAACTGAGTCTGTGATATATTAGGAATGGCTCTGAAGAAGAATAGCAGCATACTTTCTTATTTAAGGACTCGTAGCAGTGCAAAGTTCAGGTCCGCGTTTGATATATATCAGAGGCACTAAATAGATTTCTTTGAAGGTAAAAATTTTCTTGGAGACCCTGTTCATGGAAAAGGAGGTGGCAAAAATGTCATCCTTGCAGGAGAAGGCTTTAATGTTGCAAACACCACACAGTATCTTTCTAAATTAAAACAAAAATGGCGTGGTAAGTGATAGAAGAATTTGAATGGAATTGAACCTTAGGTATGGCATTAAAGTGTGGCAAATAGGCTAAAGGTTAAATGTCCAGAAAATAAGTTGTAGTGCCAAGTACTGTGGAATATTGCCTGCCAAGGTGGCGCGAGCCAGCAGGCAGGAGGGCTTGATGTCCTGAGTTTGTGTTACTAACTTCTCTTCATATTTCTAGTACATCAAAATTCATTTTGTAGATTAATGAAACCTTGTGCTGGGCCTAGATGTATTATCGGAAAGGTTGATTTCAAGCTTTTTATAAATGTGGGAAAAACAGGAGGGTGTAACTTTTCAGTATGTAGATAAAGCAGTGCATATGGAAAGAAAGGCATCTCCATATTTCCTTTTGTTTGGGGGTGGATGCAGGTGTGAAGAATGGGAGAGGCTTGTAAGAGCTGATCACTGGGTTGCTCAAGTGAGTGTCTGACCCTCCTGAAACTGATCTGAGTCTTTTGATACTGGCTGGGGTAGAGTTCTGGTAGCTGAGTGCTAGAGGAAATGCTTGGGTCTGTGCTGTGAATCAAGAGGTGTCCTGTGGTTGTGGGTTTGAGGTGCACACTGAGTGTGCTGACTGCAGGGAAGACACTACTTCTGGATGTGTACAGTACCAGAGACCCATTTCTCCCTATCCAGAGATCCGTTTTCCTTGAGTGTAAGTCTGCTATGTGGTAGAGTTTCCTTCAGGAGGAGTAGGTGTGCACAGCCTGCTCACCTGGCACTGAGCCGGAGTGTAGCCAGTGGGCAGCCAGGCTGCACCGCTGTCCCGGGGGCCGCCCTGACCAGGGCTGGATATATGGTGTGCATCAAATGCAGCATAACCAGCCAGTCAGAAGAGATGATTATCCCACTACTTTTTGCATTAGTGAAGCCTTACCTGGAGTGCTGGGTGCAGTTCTGGGCCCCATTGTTTAAGAAGGATGGGAGGACATTGAATGTGTTCAGGACAGGGCAGCAAAGCTGGTTTAAGGGCTGGAAGCCGTGTCCTGTGAGGAGTGGCTGAGGACTCTGGGCTTGTCCATTTTGGCAAAGAGGCAGAGGAGTAACTTCATTGCTCTGTACAGCTTCCTTTGGAGGGGAAATGTAGAGGGATGATCCATTCTCCCTGGGATCCAGCGATAGGATGTGTGAGAATGGTGTGTGAGATGGATGTGTGAGAGTTGCACTGGGGGAGGTTTAGACTGGACACTAGGAAGCATTTCTTTAACAGAGGGGGTCGTTAAACCCTGGAACAGGCTTCCTAGAGAGGTGGTCGATTTCCCAAACTGCTAAGTGTTTAAGAGGCATTTGGACAATGTCCTGAAAGAACATGCTCTAACTTTTGGTCTGCCCTGACCAAAAAGTTAGGCAGTTGGACTGCATAATCATCATAGGTCCCTTCCAACTGAAATAACTTTTTCTTTTGCTTGTCCTTTTCTTATCCTGTTGTTTTTCGGCTAACATGGGGGATTTAAATGAGTCCAGGTGTATTTTGTTGCATCAATTCATATATGTGGGAAAAGCAAACAAGCTTTTTGGCATAAAAACCTACATAAAACTAAGAGCTTGTAGTTTGTGAGGGTCTTTGCATGAAGTGTGTGGAGGAGCTGAAAGGGGACAGATATTTAGGGTCTACAGCACATGATCTGTGAGAGAAAATTAAGGAAGCTGGGCTTCTTTAGTATGGTGAAGAGAAGGCAAAGGGGCATTCTAATAGTGGCCTAGGATTACTTGAAGAATTGCCACAAAAATATTCAAAACGTTTATCTTGGTAATAGCAGATACTCTGTGAGATATTAGCAAAAATGTTTTCAATGGGACAACAGCACAGCCATGCAACAGGTTGGCTGACAAGGTCTTGGACTGTTTGTTTATCTTAAATTCCACAGTTGACATGAACTAGTGTCCAGCAGAAATTTTGGAGTAGATGATTATCACCAGAGGTTCCTTGAGAACATCTCTGTGCGTCTGTTATGTGTGATGTAGAGGAACCTATGGAATAATGTTATGATCAAATGTATATTGTGCAAATGTTCTTGGAGAAGTATGTGTCTAGGAATAACCCGGAGGATGGGAAACTGAAGTGTGTGTGGGGAGGTATAAATGTGGAACATGGTGGTCAGGCAGAGGTAGCATAGGAGACTGAAATATTAAGAAATGGTAACAGGAAGAGCAGGCTGTTGGAGAAGTGTGGTGAGAATGAGTGGGAGATAGGGTAGTTTTGTATAATGGAGGAGAAGGACACTTCTGCTTGGGAACACTGTTTGAAGCAACTGAGAAGGAGCAATGTAAACACTGAACCAGGGAGTTCTGGGAGTCATGGTGGGCCAGGGATATAGGCAGCAGTTGCTTGTTGCCTTGAAGAAAAGTAATTTGGTGTGAATGGTAAAGTAGGTGATGTATGCAAGCCATGAATGAGGTGCTTTGTGAGGCTGAAGTGTTTGGGGTTGGTAGGGTGAGGTAGGAATGGCAGGGAGATGTGGTGAGTTTAGGGTTATGTGGTTGCAAGAGATGGCCTGGTACATGGTGATACCAGGCACAGGTATATTGGTGTGATGAGCAAGGAGAGCACATGGATGCAGCATGCAAAGGGGTTGTGACTGTGTTAGGGCGAGGGAGCACCTGGCAGTGGTGACATTGGAAGGGGTATGAAGTTGCACTGGAGAGATTGCATAGAGCTACAGCTGAGGCTTGTGAGGGTGCAGCAGTGTGAAGCAAATGTACAGAGAATGTGTGTATGCTGGTGATGGGGAGGTGACAGATGTCATCCTATCTGGGAAAGAGATGAGTAGGCAAGGCTGGGGAAAGGCATAGCACAGCACAGGGATAGAGGATGGATTCAGTGATGGATTCAGGTTTATGGGTTAGTAGCAGCACAGAGGAGCATAGGTGTTGGATGAGGAGGCACATTGATACAGTGAAGTGTGTCTATTGGGTGGCATGTACAGACTTTACGGAATGTGGAATAAAGGGAATGTAGAAAGAGAGAAAACATACGCTATGTAGGTGTGTTAAGGGAGCATATGGGTAACAACGCAGCCGAGGATGTTTGTTGATGCGACTAATGTGTGAAGATGGTAAAGGATGCGCTGGTGCGAGTGTACGGTGCGCGGGGCAGGAGGAGCCGTGGGACCCGCGGGAGGGGGCTGCTAGCGCGGCGTCGACAGGAGGCTGAGGGGGCGCCGGGGGAGGAGGGTGCCGGGAGGGGGAAGGGGACGGGATTTGTGCCGAGCACGGAGCCGGAGGGCNGACTGAGCGCCGTGGACGTGGAGCGGGTGTCCCAGGAGGGGGACGTGGCGGCCCTGCAGGTGCACCTGGAGCACGTCACCTTCTGCAGCGCAGAGCGGGAGCGCTGCCCGCACTGCCAGGGCGCCGCCGACCCGCTGCTGCTGAAGCTGCTGCGCCTGGCGCAGCTGTGCACTGAGTACCTGCTGCACTCCCAGGAATATCTCAGCGCCCAGCTCGGCAGCCTTGAGGAGGCCCTGCGAGAGACACAGGCCCAGCGCGACCAGCTGAAAAAGGAGGTGGCCCAGCGCTCACAGGAGATGCAGACGCTCAAGGAGGAGTGCCGACGGAGGAAGAAGATAATCAGCACCCAGCAGATGATGCTGGAGGCCCGAGCCAACTACCACCAGGTGAGAGGAGGGGGCCTGGTGTGCCGGTCACCCACACCTTGCCAGCTCTGAGCCTGCCGGGGTGATCGGCAGAGTCGCCCTGCTCTGCTGGAGTGCAGTCACTTGCTGGGTGAAAGGCTGGAGCTGCAGGGACTACATAATCTTTAACAAATCCTCTGTTTCTAACAAGTGCTTTTTATTCTTGAATTCACTTTTGATGCATCTGAAACATCGGATACACACACAAAATCTGTGATAAATGTGTTACTGCTTCCTGTCACTGTTTTTCCTTGTCTGTTGACTGCATGGTCAGTAAACACACTGGGCAAGTACATGAGAACTGATGCTAAGCAGTAACATAGTTTGTGAGTAGTTACTTTACTGCACTGGTGTTCTCCAGGCACAAAGTTTCTGCTTGCGTGTGACTCAGAGGTGACTCAGGCATGATGGTGATGTACCTCATCCCTGATTCCACAACAATCTGTTCCTTAATTGTCTTTCCTAAGAGCCTTAGTACATTGCTGTTCTGTCAGTGTCATGGTACTTAGTTTTTTTGGAAGGGGTTTTTGTCTTATGTGTGTAATAGTTTGATTGAAATATTTTTCAGCTTCAGCATTTTCCAACAGGTTTCAGGAAAGCAAATTGCAGCTTCAAATGTAGTCTGAAGTCTAAGGAGTACGCTGGACACAGACTTGACATAATTCCAGGCTAGCTCTTTGTGTCTGTATGTTTAAAGTTATAGGCAAAGTTCAGTTTTGTGAGACATCAGCTAAATTGGCTCAAGTGTTTCTGTAAGGGAAAAGATACCTTATGCCCCAAGAGCAGAACTGTACATATTGTAAGGTTCATGGGAACCTGGTCTTGATGCATTCAAGTGTTAGTCTTAAGGCCAAGCTGCTGATGTGGTATTATTTTAAAAAACCGTTATGCAACTTACAGAGCAGTTTGTCTGTCCTACGTTACAAAAAAAAAACACCCACCTGATTGCATCCATCATTTTATATGTAAACTTAAATAATTCTTATACTATGATTGCTAAATATTATCAAGTTTTCCTGAAATATTCGTAATATATCTCTGTGCAAGCTGAAAAACATGTTACTGAACTTGTCTCATACTAATCTTCTGTTCAGTGGCATTTGCAGTAAAGCAGGGATGGAAACCTATTTCCCATTTTTAATTTAATTTCATATAAAGTAAACTTTGCCCTCCCCACTTTCTTTTCTCTCTGTTAGTAATTTCTTGTCTCTAGAAATTATTTAGGTTCACTTGGGAAAGAGAGTTCAGGGGGTGATGTTGAATACCTGAAATTTCTACAATGATTTCAGGATTCTGAGTGTGTATGCCAGAGCTAAATTAAACTCTTCCTAGTGTAGTAAATGCAGGGTAGCAGTGTGATCACGAAAGAATAGTTGTGTAATATTTACCTGTGTCATGATCTTGGCTGATCTGCAGTGCCAGATAATAGGGGTTTTACTGGTGTTCCCAAGAGGGTAGTTCAGATTCCATCCCCTCAAAGTCTTAGATGTTTTGCAAATAAGCCTGTAAATAGTTACTTGTGGTTTTTAGTGGAGATGCACTTTATAGCTAATGTAACCGTGCTTTGGAATTCAGATGTAATGCCTTTAATCCACCACCAATATAATTTTAACCGTGAAATGTTACTTTAAAATGGTACTGGTACCTACAAGTCATATAGTTAAGACTTGTCAATACCTTCATCTGAGTAATACAAATTTAAATTTAAAGAACATTTTTCACTTTTTTGATACTTTGTTCAGAAATCTTACATTCTTATGTACAATGTAGCTGTAAAGTCCACATTGTGGCTAGCATTGTAAAGAGTAGTTGCAAGAGAAGTGTTGCATAATTCAAAACCTAAATATTCCCTTTCTTAATCCTGTCTCCTGCAGTAAAAGCTTTCTTTCACTACCAGCAAGTCGAACTGACATGAAGTTTGTGCTTGAATGGATAATATTATTTCACAGCCAATTTCATTCCATAAATCGTGTGCAATCTGTTACACTGTAAGCTCCCTCTTGGCTGGCAGTAATTCATTCCTGCCATGCTATATCACTTTACTTCAGTTTTATACTGTCACTTGCGTGCCTTTGTCCAACAAAATTTGTCTTAATTATTCATGGTTTTAGTTTTTGCTGAAGGGTGTATTTTATAGGATACCTGACTACCAGTATCAGTATTGTAAATATTATGTGAAATCTTTTATTATGTGAATATTTCACAACATCATTTAGTTTAGAAAAGACCTCCGAGATCATCAAGTCCAACCTTTGACTAATCAACATCCTGTCGACCAGACCATGGCACGAACTGCAATTTCCACTCATTTTTTTAACACCTGCAGGGATGGTGACTCCATCACCTCTCTAGGCAGTCCATTCCAGTATTTAAAAATTCTTTCCATGAAGAAATGCCTTGTGATGTCCAACCTGAACCTCTCCCCTGATGCAGCTTGAGGCAAAGTCCTCTGGTCCTTTGCTGGTTATCTGGGAAAAGAGGCTGACCCCCATCTGGCTACAGCCTCCTTTCAGGTAGTTGTAGAGAGTGATAAGGTCACCCCTGAGCCTCCTCTTCTCCAGGCTAAACAGCCCCAGCTCCCTCAGCTGCTCCTCATAGGACTTACCCTCCAGAGCCTTTGCCAGCTCCCTTGCCTTCCTCTGGACTCACTCCATCACCTCAGAGTTTTTCTTGTAGTGAGGGGCCCAGAACTGAACACAGAATTCAAGGTGTTGCCTCACCAGTGCCAAGTACAGAGGGTCAATCACTGCCCTGGTCCTGCTGGCCACACTATTTCTGATACAATCCAGGATGCTGTTGGCCTTTTTGGCCACCTGGGCACACTGCTGGTTCATGTTCAGCAGCTGTCACTCAACACCCCAGGTCCTTTTCACTGGACAGCTTTCCAGCCACTCTGCCCCAGCCTGTAGCACTGGGGTTGTTGTGACCCAAGTGCAGGACCTGGCACTTTGCCTCGTTGAACCTCGTGCAGTTGGCCTCAGCCCACCAATCCATCCTGTCCAGATCCCGCTGCAGAGCCTTCCTACCCTCCATCAGATCAACATTCCTGCCCAACTTGTTGTCCCTGAATTTACTGAGGGCACAATTGATCCCCTCATCCAAATCACCGATAAAGATATTAGACAGGACTGGCCCCAGTACTGAGCCCTGGGGAGCACCAGTAGTGACCAGACACCATCCTGGTCATAAAAGGACTGATCAGTTGGTCAGGCAGGGCCTGCCTTTCCTAAACCCATGCTGTCTCAGTCTGATCCTTTGGTCATTTGTGCCATGTGATCACACTCAAGATAATCTGTTCCACAACCTTGCTAGGCACTGAGGTCAGACTAACAGGCCAGATCCTCCTTTTGGCATTGATCATGATGACAAGGTCTTGAATCTATTTAGTTGGTCTCTTACAGCCATATCACACTGATAAGGAAGAGGACTCACCTGAGTATCAGTAGTTTGTTAAAATATATTTATTTGAAAAAAATTAAGGGATAGAGGTACTGAACAGCCCTACCCAAAGCAATGAGGGGGCCCTCATTCATAGTCTTGGGAGTATGTTACAAAGTCTGTAGATGTATCTTCTGTCCTCGTACTACCCATCTGTTTTTAATACTCTGAACTTTAATAGAATGTATTTTGAAGGTGAACAAAAAAGATATCATAACAACGGTATGATCCAAATTTGACTTAAAATTTAAATTCAGAACTAGTAAGTAAATTATAGAAACAGTAACTGAAACAGCTTGTGCTTCAGAAGGATGCTAGGTAGTATACTAATGTAGCTACATACCTTTTCTTACAAAATTGTGTATAGTTACCTTCCCTTGCTTGAAACATCTTAGTTTTTTACTTATCTATGGTCCTTTGAGTATTGCCATCCTACATCTCATTTATATATACTCAAACTCAACTTTATTGTTTTTTTCCAGCTGTGTGATGCTCTACTTTTTATTGTTACAGGAATCTTAAGTACACCTGAGCTGCTGGTTGGCTGGTGACTGTGTATTCTACTGAATAGTGTTGTCTTACTTGTCCCTTATAGTTCTCTACTTACATATATGAATCCTTGTCTGTGGTTTATATCTGAATTTGAACTTGCTTGGCCAGAGTCTTTTTTGTTCGGGAGTCGTACAGTGCCTAGCACACTTTGCTTCTTGCTCATGGCCATCACTCTGAGACTTTAGATAGCGCTAATATACTAATTACTTTGCAGAAATGGGGCACCATGACAATTTTAGTCCTTATTCTTTTGAGATGGGATTTATTCAAGTTACCTTCTTTTGACATATAGACAAAATGTAATAACCTTTTAAAACCCTAACCACTATTTTTACCTAAAAAATGTTACTAATATGTTTCTAACTGTTTTTTTGTAGTGTCAGTTTTGTGAAAAGGCTTTTATGACCTATTCCTTTTTACAAAGTCACATTCAAAGGCGTCATTCTGAAGAATCTGAGAGTGGTATGTACCTTAATGTTACGAAAATAATTAGGGGAAATGGTTCAGAAAAATGTAAATGTATTAAGGATGTGCAGTTCTTGATTTTGTGTAACTTGAAAGAATAATTTTCACTTTTCATTTTTAGGGGGCAATACCAGTTTGTGGCAATGCAAGTGACACTGACTGACAAATTATATTGGGCAACATATGTTTCAGCCTCTGGAAAATAATTCATGGAAACTTGTGTTCCATATTTGCAGCACCTGTTCAGACTACCAATTCTGCTGAATACTTTAGCCAGTAGCAGAGTTCAGAGCACAGTTTCTCTTTAGGCGTGTATATCATGAAGGTGTGGACAAAATGAACACGTGTGCTAAGCAAAATGCATTTTGTAAATATATATGAATTATCAATACATAAATAATCCACTGCCTGAAATCAGTTTGAGTAGGATCAGGCTCTCCTGAACTAAACTGACTGTAAAATATAGTGGGAAAGAGAAACTGTTAAGAACAATCTTAACTCCATCTATCTATGATGCTCTAGGTTGCTTTACCACTCAGTTGTATACTTTTGTCTCTCTTCATTGAAAAATGTTCAGTTTGAAAAATAGTGCTCTCAAAGTTTCTTTCATTCATCTCTAAATTCTCTTTTTCATGTTAGGCTGCATACTTATGATTTATTGTTAAGGACTAAGAAATATTGACAAAAGGCAGTAATTGGAAATTAGCTAGGTAAAAAGAGCATTTGGGAGGAGAAAGTGTGAAGAACATAGTGAGGTCAGGCAAATAAAACAGCAGCAACAGTGAGAGGGGTCTGAGTAAGCACCTGAGGAGGTGTGAATATATTGGAAGAAGAAAGAAGCTCTTATGCACCTTACACTTGATAAAAACAATAGTGGAAGATGGTGCAGAAACAGTTGAAGTAATTGTCATATAAAAGGATTAGCCTTAAAATGACTCTATGAGGGAAATATCCAATGCAGTTATTCCTGAAATAATATTCTGCAGTGGGCTCAGATTCCAAGATGATGGGCTAGTAAATCCTTGGTAAATTCATGTTTCAAGATTGAAGATTGTTGTGGTTTTTGCATATCTTGAAATTTTTTGTTACAGTAATATTCCCCCAACTCTTTCCATGTAAATAATTAGTTGTATACCAAGTGGGCTCCTTACAAAAGTAATTTAGAATAAATTAAGCCTAGCAGAATTAAATAACTGAGATTCACTTTTACCTTCATACATCCTTTTAATGAGGCTGTGTTGCTTAGATTCCTTTGAAATTAGATTATACAATACTTTTTCCTGCAAATATTTCATAAACCAATTTCACATGCCAGTATTACAAGTATTTGAGGAGAAGTTAGCAGTCCAGAGAACGTATATATTTAAAAGGATCTTTGGAGAATCATGGTAGTGGGAGGGGAAATGGTCTAAGAAAGTCACACTTCCTGAAGATGTTACTGAAATGCTAGAAATATATTTGCAATAAGTATCACAGTTCCAGAAATTGCAAAAAATCTTTTTAAAAATCTGTGTTTCTTTCAAACAGAACGGAAGAGGAAAGCAAAGACAGAAAAATTGCAGGATGAGATTGAAAAACTGAAGGAACAGTTGCAGCTCACCAAGTGCCAGTTAGAATGTGAACAGCAGGCTCATATAATCAGATTGTCTAAGGTAATACTTTCTAAGGGATGTGAATGTCCCAAAAGAAGTGATGCTTTGGACTGTGTTCACTCACTTTGTAACTGGAACAGAACAAAAATGTACCTTGCCTGTCAAGCAATGGTGGTGTTTGGGCATTGAAGCATAGCCCTCCCTTGCTTCCCATAATTTTGACCATCCACTTTCTCCTTACTTTTGATTTAGACATATTTTAAATGAATACTTTAGACAGCACTTCTCTTAGCATTTGCCAGTTCATAAGATGTGTGATCTGTTACTGAACCAGATAAAATTGCCTTGCTGTGGTGAAATATCAGCTGGTTTTGACATGATGATATTTTGTGATGATTGTTTCTTATAAATTAGTGTGATTTTACATGTGACTTTATACAATGAGTAGGATTTATTATTATGTGAGGAACTTGATTGTCCAACAGAGATGTAAAACAGCTCAAGGAAGAGAGAAAGAGAGACTGAGAAAAAACAAAGCAATCTAGAACTTGCATATTGGGCTTTAAATCCTTGGGATTTGGCTGACCAGAGAGAAAAATGAGAAAGTAGTCTTAGCTACTGCTGTGTGAATAAAACAGAATGATTTGAAAGTAGTTATCCATTTGTTATCACATGTAACACTTTATTTAGGATGATACTGTGTCTTGTGAGTATATTTACTGACTCTTACAGAGAAAAAATAAACAAGTAACTTAAAGATTCTTTTAAAAGGTCGATAATTTCAGATCATCTCACAGTTTTCATTTCCGTTTGAGTAAATACAATCAGATAATTTGCTATAGAAACAGCAATGGAATTTTTTTAATGGGAAAGGGACTTTGCATTTCAGTTTGAGGAGCAAATGCTTGGCAGAAGAGTCAAGATATGTCTCATGATTGAATTAAATGCTGATCCTTGCATTGCAATTTGCCCTGTATTTTGTTCAAAAGCAGTGTCTTATGGTTGTTAGCATAACCTGTGAGAATCTTCTCCCAATATTCAAAACTTCTGAATGGCTTTTCTAACAGAGTTTGAGTACCTTCAAACATAAAACAGACCATTACATTTTGAAAGAAACAGGGCTGGAGCATGTCTCATATGAAGACAGGTTGAGAGAGTTGGGGTTGCTCAGCCTGGAGAAGGAGAGACCTTAGTAGAACTTCTTTAGGGTCTTCCACTACCTAAAGGGGGCCTACAGGAAAGCTGGGGAAGGACTTTTCATAAAGCTGTGTAGTGGGAGGACGATGGGGAATGTCTTTAAACTGAGAG
>WEIV01020680.1:39813-54616 GCA_013390005.1 Calyptomena viridis
GCCAGGTTGGATGGGGGTTTTGGTCTTCTGAAAAGTGTCACTGCACAGCGGAGGTTAGAATTAGAATCTTTAAGATCCCTTTCAACCCAACCCATTCTATGATTCTAGGATTTTGAATTAAAAGGGAATAAACAAAACATGCCTATCATTACATTATGAAAACAATATTCATTTTTGATCCCCGCTATACAAAAAAAAATGTGGACAGACTGGAGAGGTGCAGAGAAGGGCCACAAAGGTGATCAGAGGACTGGGAAGCCTGTCATATGGGGAAAGGCTGAAAGAACTGGGTGGTTTAGGGGAGACNTTCCAACCTAGTATTCTATGATTGATGATTCTTTTCTTCCTTGTTTTCATAGGAAACCCTGATCTTCTGTAAAACATTCATTGTTTCTTTTCCTGAAGACAGCTTCAGACTTTTTCTTCAGTCCTCTTGTTCCCCCTTTCTTGGGACTGTTCAGCTTCCTGGTTTTTGGGTTTTGTTGTTTTTGGTTTTTTTTTTCTATTTTCAAAAGTACTAAATAACCCAATCCAAAGCTGGTAGAATTTCATTTAGAAGGGCAAGCACTGTCAGAATAATGGGCTTTGGCCCTATGTGGACATGTGCAAGGTGTTCTACTCATTCATTCTGTGCCTAAATTTTGAGAAGTACATCTATAACATATTTCTACTGCCCCTGAAGCATTGTTTGTTTATGAGAGGGAACTCGGAGTACTCATGACAGTGCAGTGTAGATTTTTTTGGTGCCTTAGGGGCCTCTTTTGAAGTCACTTGTCTTAGCTGAGACTCTTAACTGCAAGGGGACTACCTGAAATGTCCTGAAGCTACAGTCTGCCGTGTTACACAATAAGAAGCTTTCAAAACTTCTCTGTTTTTCTGGGATGTCAGGGAAGGTAGAAATGTCAAGTGTGACTGGTTACAGTTTGTCTGCCATGACTGACAGCCACTGTCAATTCAGGTGTCGTCATGTTACTGTCTTTTGACTGAAAGAGCAGAAGATCTTTCTCATGTGGTTTTATTTTAGGACAACTAGTACTGGAGAGAATTTGTATAAAAACTACCATGATTCCTGTTCTTGGTCCCTTCTACTCCTTTGAGGTGAAAAGATACAGAAGATCTCATTCTTCCTGAGTGTACAATGATTGCATGTTATAGTTGGAGAACAAATTCAGAGTGGATGCTGTAATGGAAAGATGTAGGTGTTTCCTAAAAAATGTGTATATCCTGGGCAATGAAATGCAGGACTTTAAACAAGTTGGGAACTATATAAAAATGCATCACTACTTAATGAATTTTGAAGTAATTTAACAGATAAAGTGGGGTAAATGTGCATGGGAAAAAAAATAATTCTAACTTCATCTACAAAATGATGGGTTCTCAGCTGAGTGCTATGACTGAAGGGCAAGATCTTTGAGTTGTGATATGCAGTCCTAGGGAAATGTTAGCCCAGCAGTTAGTAGCAGCCAGCAAAGAAAATCAAATATTACAAATTATTCTGGAACCACTGTGCAAGCCACAGCCTAAAAATACACTGTGTGTCTACTCCCTTTATCTCAAAAAGAAGATAGAACTGTAAAAGTTATGGAGATGGGCTACAAAGATGATCACTCAGTAATTAGAGTGACTGAGCATGCTGAGAGTTGTCTGAAAAAGAGGCAACAGCTTGGTGAAGATGGAGGGTGAGATACTGACACCTGTAAGTCATGAGTTACAGAGTGAATAATGGTCAATCATTCACTCTGTTTTCCAGTTCAGGGCTTAACCAAACCAACCCAGGAGGATCCAGATTCAAATAACAACAAAAAAAGTACTTAGCTCTTCCTGCAGCTTGTGCAGCTCACTGGCAAAAAACGCTGCAGTTGTTAAAAGCTGCTGCAGCCGCAAGGGAGGACTGCAAAAGTGTATGAGGAGAAATGTTGAAGGGTTACTAAGTTATTGAAGTTATGAAATTGTATCAGGCTGAAGAAGTCCTCTGAGCTGAAAATGGTAGCTTGGAGACTGAAGGAGAACGCGCATGTTTGCTTGCCCCAGTATTAATCTTTCCTACATGTCCACTTAAGGCCTCTGTGAGAAACAGGATGCTGAAGTAGGTGGATCTTTAATATCACCAAGTAAGGTCATTTGTGTGTTATTCAGTGAAAAATAACAACCTACCAAAGATGGATGCTTTGAAGCGTACTTGTTTTGCTAGCAAAATTCATAGTTTGCTGCCCTAAAATTCTTCTGAAACTGGTGTTTTTTTATGATTTTTGATATCATAATGTTACCTCTCGAAAGTAACTGCTTCCCACACATAATTTGGGTGTTTGAATTTGTGTGAGAAAAATAACAAATAATGTTTTTTAAAAAATTTCAGGAATGTGAACAGCAAAAATCAAAAGAAGAAGAAATTCTACAAACATTTCATAAATGGAAAGAGGAGGAAAGAGATAAATTGGCTGATGAAATAGAAAAAGTGAAAGAGATGTTTATGAAAGAGCTTAAGGAGTTGTATTCAAGAAATTCAACCTTAGAAAACGTAAGCAATTTAAATTTTCTAACATTTTAAAGCATGAATCCCTGACAATAGATGGCAGTGAACCTCACAGATTTGAAATGTGCTGTAGTCGTTGTAAAGTTCTTCTACAAAACTCTAAGATAATGATTGAATGATAGGCATAGTTATATCTTTGTAGACTGGTACTTAATGTAATCTAGGGTGTTTTTTTTTAATAGCTTTGTTTTGACAAATGAATGATGCCTTCGGCAACTATGTCAGTTTTTCCTTACTCTCAACCTTTCGATGCCTATTTATAGATTAGTAGATATGATTGCTATATGTTAGGTATCCTTATGTTAATATTTTCATATCTGGCATAGAGGAGACTAACCTCTGTATTGTATTCCTGACAGTAGGATTCATGTGTTTCCAATACATGCTTTGGAAATGTTCACTAGAAAGAGAATATAAAAGTACAAGTGGGTTGGAAGACGAATATGCACGGCCTTACTGGAGCACCTTGTGTTTAGTAGCTGCTAGGTCCAGTGTACTTTTACAAGTCATATTTATCTTGGATGTAGATACTAATAATTGCATGAAGTTTGATAAATACTGAACTCATGAGAAATGGGAGAAGTATCTGATGCAATCTCTGCATAGTTGTGTTTAAAATAAATTTTGTATTGTTTCCCACTCCTTTTAGCAACTGTTAGAGTTACAAAAGTCCAGTATGCAACAAAAATCCAATTTAGGAACGCTGAGAGACAGCCATGAATTTACAGAGGAGAAACCTCAGAGTATGAAGGATCATCACAGTATGGTTCAACTTCTGGACAAACAGGTAACACTGTAACTTAATGTATTACTTTCTACAGACTACTTGTGTTCTTTTTATTTTTGTACATCTGTGAGTAGGATTTGAAATCCATAAGTAAGACTTTCATTCTTCTCAATGCCAAAAATAGCAGTTTTGAATGATTTAATACTATTTAATGCCATCTCTATAAGGGAAATCAAAGATTTATTTTCCTTTATAAATAAAAAAATTGTTATTTATTTATTGATATTCTTGTATTCTTAATGATTAAATATATCTAGCTTTGCCAAGTATGATTGCAGTTCAGTTCCAGAAGGCTATAATAAAGCATTTGTGTTTGCTGATCTGTGAGGCCACTTACGGAAAAATTGAAATATTCCATTACTCAAGGGGAAAAGAAAAGTTAAGAAACATTCTGACCGGATTTGTCAACCTATGGCACTGCTCTTTTTTTAAAATTTTTTTTAAATTGACATATACATTATATGTTTCATAGCTCTTGGGAGTGAAGGTCTTTGTATACTGCTGGTATCATGCATAAATTTAATCACTTCTGCTCAAAGACGTGGAGAACTTAGTTTTATTTTATGGGTGTTTCTTTTAATTTTGTCGAAGAAGATTTGCTTCATTCTAAAACCCATGTGTTAATACCTTTTTTTGTCATTATTAAGCAAAATACATTGTTAATGAGTGCCTGAAACAACATTATTTGGGGGAGAAAAACGCCCTGCGCTTACTACTCTTATTGTTAATACACAGAGATATATCAAAATGCTTATGTATTTCTCACTCACAATGATTATATACAAATCAGTGAGCAAATACATAGTTCCTAGAGTGATTGGTAAGAAAACCACACCCAGACGTATAAAACATGCTGATGACTCTTCTAGGCCTTAAATAGTGGATTACTCAAAATTCATATCATCAGTAATAATCTTTCTGGTACTTATGCTTCATTTAGGAAAAACGCTGCATATATTGAACTAAATGGTAATGTGTTCATATGTGTTCATTGTGCATATATCAAACACAATGTTAGCGTGTTGTTAACAGGAATTAATATTGATTTCCTCTGTGCAGGACAAAAAGTGGAAGTCTCTAGTACAAAACCTTCGTCATGACTATGAGAGAGAAAAGTTCCTGGTAAGTGGCACAGCAAACCACTTACACTAAAAGGAGATTTTTTTCCTATTTTCTTACCCTTGCAGTAGTTCTTGCTATGCTATAATACATCTGTTAGATATCAAGAGTTCCTAAGAGTGTATTTATTATCTCTCTGTTTCTGTTACGGTAGGATCTTGACGTTTTGGTTAAGACCAGGGTTGAAATGGAATTTATAATTTCAGAATCTGACAGAAACCTTGAACTGTATCTCTCTTTCAAAGAGCTTACAACTAATTCTGTGAGCACTGTTTTATACAGTATTTTCAGTGTTACATGGATAGGCTGGGTAGTTGAGATATGATTTGCCAACATGTAGCTTTCATCCACGCTGTACCTGCTGCTACCATGGACCTATGGCATATGTTTCAGTCTTTTTTTTTTCCCTCTTTTCTATCACTTGTCTACTGCTTTTTCTGTTATAGCTTTCCAATGCAGAATCTGTTCAGCTTTTCCAGGAAAAAAACATCATGGCATTTTATTTTGCATCAGTTTATATATTTTACTATACAAAGCTTTATTCCTCAGATTCTTTTTATGTCTGCATTTCTTTTTTAATCTCTTTCCTGCTTTGTTTCTCTTGCTTCTTTTCCTTTCATTTTCCTTTCATCTGCGTGACCATGTAAGAACTGAGCAGATCATAGTGGTCTGACCAATACTTCTCCTCCTCTGGCAAGAAAACAGTGGGGAGGAACCATGGAATATTCCCCAAAAAGGATGTAGCTAATGATACACCCACATAGAATGCAAGAATAGAATAAGGGAGGAGTAACGTAAGTATTACTTTTGGGATGGTGCACCTAAATATTGTTTCCTTTCTTCCACATTCAAAGTTAATGGATTAGGTTTATTATGCCAATTCACATCTTATCTCCTTAAAATATCACTATTTGATGCTATTTACAACTAAAACATTTTTATAGAATTGTATGCTTTTTCCTGCAATTTTGAGGCAATATTGGCAATGTGTTTGTATGTCTCTTTCTTTATATTGAGATTTAGATGGTCTTCCTTGTGTAAATAAAAAGTGATCCAGACAAGTGTTTTCTAATACGTGCACGTCACAGTGAAATCACAGGAGACACTAAGTTTTTGCTGAAAAAAATGGTAAAAGTAGCTAAGCATGACACTTGCTTGTTTAAGCTTTACGGCATTAAAATATTTTCTATAATATTAAGATCAAGTTACTTTTCTTCTTATTGTTTTCTAGCTACTGTCACAGATTGAGACACTTAAATCATCGGCGAGAGAAGACCTGAATAAAAATAACATCTTTTACAAGAGGAAGATAGAAGAATTGGAGCAGAGGCTTGAGGAGCAGAATGATCTGGTTATTGCTCAGAAGAAGCAGGTCTGTTTTGTGAAGCAGTCTGTTTCAGAGAGCGTAGGACACAGAGAAACATTGTACTAGCATTTGGTCTTTGATATATCTCTGGTTGCGTATTTAATATTCACAGTTTGTAATAGTATTACTGTAATGTTTTGGTTACACTTTGGAAATTATGTTAATAAATAAGAATAGATCCGGAAAAAAGACACAGAAATGTAACCAGGAACTAAAACACGTTTAAGAAAGAAAGGCTCAATAAACCAAATGTTTTCAGGAAGTTTGACCTGAAATTAAAAGATTACCAGGTTGCAGTTACCAAAGAGCTCTACAGCTGAAAAATTTCTGATAGTGAACACGATTTAGTCTGTCACAAAACATCATAATGAGATTTAGTGTTTGAAACCTGAAAATACATCACTTCTCACACTAAAATGATCATATCACTGTGAGAATAATTATTTAAATTATTACTCTATGAAATTTAACAAGAGTGAGTGCCGGATTCTCCACTTGGTCATACATATGAACTAAGGAACAAGAGGCTGGAGAGAAGCCCTGCAGAAAAGGATCTGAGTGTTTGAGTTGACAACAAGTTGACAACAGGAGTCAGCAGTGACGACAAGTTGAACAGTGGCAGTGCCCTCGCAGTCAGGAGGGACAACTGTGTCCTGGGGGGCATCAGGCAACGCATCTCCAGCCAGTCGAGGGAGGGGATTGTCCCGTTCTGCTCTGCACTGGCGCAGCTTCACCTTGAATATTGTGGCAGTTTGGGGCATCACAATATAAGAAAGATATTCAGCTATTAGAGAGTGTCCAGAGGAGGGCAACAAAGATGGGGAAAGATCTTGAGGGCAAGATTTAGGCAGAGCAGTTGGCTTGTTCAGCTTGGAGAAGAGAAGGCTGAGGAGTGACCTCATTGCAGTACAGTTTCATCAAAGGAGGCAGTGGAGGGGGAGGTTCTGATCACTCTGGTGACCAGTGATAGGATACAAGGAAATGGAATGAAGCTGTGTCAGGGCAAATTCAGACTGGACATTAGGAAAAGGTTCTTCACCATTGGGGTCGGTGGTCACTGGAACAGCCTCCCCAGAGAAGTGGTCACAGCACTAAGCCTATTGGAGTTCAAGGATTGTCTGGATGATGCTATTAGTCAAGTGGCCTTAGTTTTACATGGTCCTGTGAGGAGCAAGGAGTTGCACTTGATCCTTGTGGGTCCCATCCAGCCTGAGATAGTCTGTGATTCTATGTTTGGAAATGAGTTGTTTTTTCTTAAAATAAGATCTTGTTGAAACGTAACTAGATTTTTTGAGGTGATTAGTGGGTGAAGGTCTATTTGGTCTGGAGTTTAGACTGTGACATGATTTTGTGGCCCTTACAACCTGTTCCTCTATTAGATGGTGCATTCTTTACTAATCAACATCTGATTTTATACCTTTTTCTTGAGATTAGTGTTTAACTTGCATTTAAGTGCTTAAAGGATGGAAAGACAATAGGTTTTACATCTCCACCTTAACAAATTTGATAGCTGGAGCAATAGAGAACTTAATCCTAAGTGAATTTCTTGAAGTAAAGTGACCTTTTAAAAGGACCACAAATGTATAAGTTCATAGGGGTCCAAGTTCAGCATTTGTGGAATACAGCTGTGAAAAGCTACATTTTCAATTCCTGGAAGCTGGATGGGCTTGAGAAATAGCTAATACTTTTGTAGAATCCAAACTGAATGGACAATGAATTGAGGCAGTACTGGCTACAACTAAATCGATAAATAAAAAAGGACTAGGGTCCAATATCTTGTGCCAGCTCCAGCTGGCATTGACTGTGTGAATGTATGGTTTGGGTTTTGCTTCTGTTTGGGGAATTGGAGCGAAGAACATAATTTTAATGATACCGGATTCACAAATTTCCTGTTCTCTTTAGATGGAATTACAGCCAGCGTGTTTCCACTGTGCTTTCAGTTCAGTGCTTGTCTTAGGGTGTCAAATAGACAAAAACTGTAGAGCAGAAAGGAGAACTGCTCATGCATTTAAAATCAATGTGTAATTAAACACTGTAGTGTTTCCCTAGAGGAGAGCTAGACTTGAAACGTGGAACATGAATTGCTGAAGTGAAAGTATCGAAACTGTAAGTGCTGATGTGGCCCATAAGTCTGCTCTCATTTCACTTTTTAACTTGTGATAACAGGATGTACAAAGCACAGGTTCACATGAAGACAAGAAACAGAAATAAGTCTTCAAGCATTCCTTAAGCATGAATGAAATACGTATTGGGCAGTGGAGTTCCACAGAAGTGGTATTTTTCTCCCTGCATCATAACCAATAGTTTCTGTTACAGAGTAGAACTGAAACTAGGTATTTTATGCTATGTGTTCATTCTAGGTATTGATCCTTTACATTTGTAACTATGCATGTATCTGTGTTTTCTCTTTTAGATAAAAGAATTGTCCACAAAGTCAGTTCCAAGCATTAAAATCTGTGGTGGTAAGTACAAAATGTAAGAAAAACCAGATTTTGTTTCTGATTTCTGCAGCTTGGCTGAAAGAAATGTTGCAATACGTTAAAAAATATAGACATCAACTTTACTAACAAAATACTGAAATAAAATCAGTACTGGAAATTTATTTGTGTTTTACAGTGTACCTACCTGTTCCATGCCCTGATTTACGAAAATCATGTTTTGTAGCTGTAAGGACTTCCTATGTACAAAGTTGATCACTTGAGTAGTGAAGAGATGTAAAATAAAGCAACTTTGTTTTTTATTATGCAAAAAACTTTCAGCTTTGCTTTATGAAGTATGATTTTAGTTGCTTTTTTCATTTTTGACTGTCCTTAGGCTGCAGAACTCGCAAAAGGGAAGATACTGAAAGAGTAGATAAAACTGATTAACTTCTCAGTTAAGATACAGATATTCAAAGAACATTAAGAACTCTGATATCTTTGTCTGTGCAATGCTTTAACATCTGAAGTCCATTACAAATAACTAAACCTCATAATAGTGTTTTAGGATGTTGTCCTGCACCACAAACACCCATATAGTTGATGCTGCTGTTGCAGTGACTTGAAGTAAGTTTATTGCAATAGCTGGCAGCTGAATTCATTCTAATCACAGTTTGGAAACCATCTTGCTGTATTAGCAAGGCATTGGCTTGAACAAACAGCAGGGAGTATGTTTATTTTGAGGAGAGCACAATGATATTATGGCCATGTGGCTTTTCATCTGGAGCTGGTCATATTCAGCCTCACTGGAGCACAGAGTGTAAGTCCATGGCACACAAGAGAGTGTGCTCCTAGGCCCAAATTGATCTGAGGAATGTAGGATTGAAGTGATAATTCACTACAAGGCTACACTCTGTACATGATACAGGTAGGATTTACACTAACCGATGTGAAGTTTGGATGCTGCAGATCCTCTTTGGGGAATGCAAACCTCAATCAGGCTGGTCTTGACTGAGTAGCTTTGGCCAAGACTTCTTCCCTGTGACGCAAAGACAGCGTATGGACATGACCAAGGAGATGGTCACATTCTACTTCAGTGATTATTAAGTTACTAGTTTCTTTTCTTGATTCTGGAAGTATTAAAATTGTTAAGCATATATAGAGATGTAATTTTATGTTGTGAAGAACTGATTTTTACTATGCAAATTACTTTTTTTTCTCATTCAAGCCAAAAATTATCTAATTTAGCAATATTCAATCATATTTATACATTTAATAATCTATATTTGTCTGTTACTGTTTACTAGAATATAAATCTATTATTTTTTACTATTATGCTATTTTAGTGAACACTACTGTAGAGCATCCTGAAGAACCTAAGCCAAGTCCATCAGCTCCCATACATGGTACGTTTTTTTGATAGGTCTAGATCTAGTACTTTCAATTCTAACATTCTCTCTTCTCATATGTGTTCTTTGTCAAATCATAACTCTAAGAGTAGGTATTGAAAGAACATAATTTGAATTACTTTGCTATATGCCAGCATTGAGAATTCCTGTGAAATAGTCATAAGGGTACAATATTGAAGAGAACAAATGAAAAACAAATGAAATTCGTTTGAGAATATTTCCTAGCACATATATAGTGTTGAAGCACATTAAAGTGGGTGAAACCTATTGAGAAAAAAAAAAATGTTTTCTTATGGGAAACATGCCTATCTGATATATGCATATAATGAATAGGTGTATATATCTACTGGAATTTGTACAGGAAAACATGTAGAGATGTTTGTTTAGAAGTCTTGAAATATTGGATTTTCAATGTGACTTCAAATGACAAGGAGTAAAAATACAGAAGAAATAATCAAAACAGACAGTTATCCAGTCCTAGTTCTTGCAGAGTATATCTGTGGTTATGTGTAGCTCATTACTTAGGTATTTTAATTTGTGGTATTGTAGTATCCTGTAGAAGTGGGGGAAGGCAATTACATTGTTTTGTAGTTTGTGAAAATAGTTTTCTTTTTTTGATTGGTATGCAAGGTAATAGAGAGTATTCTTATAATACCTGTATTCTGCGGTCAATTAATTCTTTATTTTCATTTTAAGTAGAAAAGTAATGAAGAACCTTGAGCAAGTAAAATATTTTAAAACAGATTTTAATTTGAGTTATAATTAAATAACAAGTTTTTCTTGTTACTCCCCTTAGTTTTAAAATCTATCAAAGGGAAACTAAATGGAATTTGTCTATGAAAAATGTAGCAAATTTTTATTTTTCAATACAGAAAGTTCTGAAAAGGCATATAGAGAGAAAGGGCAGTATACATTAAGCTTTCAATAACTTGATGAGGAATGAACAACTGATTTCAAAATATTTGTTATGACAAGAATTATTAAAAAAAGGAAAATGTATTATTGCTAATTATTATATAGTAACATTATTTGAATAATACAGAAATTCCTTTGTAAGCCATGCAAGGTTAGTAGTTCATTGCTTGAAGCTTTTGAAGTTAAACTATATGAATGAAATGTTGTGTGGAGAAAAGTAATAATGTATTAAGTATAGAGAATTAGTAATAGCATTTTAAACAATCTTATTCCTTTTTCATTCAAACCAGCCTCATTGCATCAACACAGTAGTGCTGGTTCTGGCTAAGAGATCTCACAGCAAGTAGCTTAGCTGTTGCCCTGAATTTAAGAAACAAGTTTTATGAAGATTATTGCTGCTAAGGTCTTACCCACTAAGCTTGTCAAGCATTACTTTCTTAGAGCATTTGCTTTCATTTTTACCGAGGATGAAAACAGGCCTGTGAACTTTAGTATTTTCTGTACTCTGCCAGTTTAAATCGGCTTATTCAGATCTTTTGTGATTTCTTGCTGCTCCAAATAGGAAGTTTGTGACATCTTGTGAAACTTCTCGGGATAGAAAAGTTCCTACCATTGATATGCAAAAGATTCACCATCAGTTTATTATGAAACCTCAAAGAAGGTGTTCCTTTCAGACTCCTTTGCTGATTATTATTTTATTTATCTCTGCAGGTGTCTCTGTCTGTCCCCTTTCTTCCCTTCTGGATTTTTTTTAAACTTGCCTTACCTAATTTCTGGATGTAAAGATTAACGGAAGTTGTAGTGTCTTTCCCAAAATTTTCAGGGCACTTCAAGAGATTGAGATTTAATTAAGACATCACGGCTGCATCTCATGCCATTATGAAAAGCACTTCTGGTAACTTCTGTAGACAATTTCTTTAACACAGGTAATCTTGGAAATCACAAGAGCTCTACTTTTCGTACCAAACAATAGCCTGCATTTTTTTTTTTTGTTTTTGAAAGAAAATTAATTCTGGAAAAGGCTCTGTAATTTGAACTTAAGTACACTTCTCAAAGCTGCTCTGAAGCCTTTTGCTTCCTAGTATTGGTTCTGCACATCTTGAATCTGTGTTATGAAAAGAGACCTAAATTACAAATGTGAGGTATATTAGGTGTAAAGTGGTAGAATATCTCTGCTAGCCCGGTTTTTGTGTTAATGTTCCTGATTTCTAGTGAGAGTTAGTAGAGTGCCTTGAATGCCATCCTGGCCAACCATTCTTCTGTCCATTTCTGAGCTAGCTGTGGGTTTTGTGCAGCTATAACTGAGGTCTTATTTTCAGAGATTACTTCAGTCTCACAAAAAGTCAACAGATTAATTATGATTTTTTAAAAATAATATTTTAAATTAGGTTTTTGCTCCTGTATTGCTCTTGAAATGTTGATACTTGTTCAACGTTAAATCTTTGTTAAGTCAATAATATTAGGTGGAATTGAAGACAGTAGTTAAAAAGCAAAGCTACTGATGAGATTGTCCATTAAAAACTATGTCTCAGTCTTCAAACATTGTGTGGACCAAGGCCCAGCTATCACTAGGGACATAGCTGAAGCATCTGAGGAAAATTTAGTCAAAGTACTTACTTTTCCTAGACAGTAGACAGAGAAAAGGAGCACCTTCAGAGTTTGGTTCAGCTGAACTAATATCTGAATTGCTCTTTCAAGTTGCCTGTGTCTCTTCGGTGACTGTAGAAGGAGTCTGAGATGACTAGGCTCCTAACTTAGAGGCCTCAGGTAAGTGTCAAAAATTTATGATATTTAAGAATATTGGTTTAAAATTAATATTTATGCTGCTTATGTGCAGTATACGGCTTTCCACTGATTAGTTAGGACAAAAATATATGAAGTGCCTTAATTAAAAAATGACAGTCCAAATTACAGCTATCACAGATTAAGTGTGGCAGCTCTTTGGGTGTGAAATTTGTATATATTTGAATATATAATAAGTATAGCCATGGCTTACATTCCTGAAATTTTTTGCAGTAATTTACAAAAAATACATTTTGCATTTTATCCTCGGTTTGCGTATTGCAAGTGCGAAGTGCTTACTATAGACAACACTACACCATAGGTAATTGCAACACTTCTGTTCAGGCTACAAGTTCTTTAGCATTTCATCTTTCAGCATAAGTAGACAGGATTTCTCCTTTAAATGTTGGCCACAACATTGCTTTTCCAGCAATAGTGTCAGAATACTGGGGTTTTTTTAAACTAGTGGAAAAGACAAATTATATATAATATGCATGAAATACACACAACCTGAATCCTTCATTATTGTTAAATATCTTTTCCTATTCCACATGCATAGAAATTGTCTTCAAATGTTCTTTAAAACAGGTATTTAATTATTTGTCAAAGTATATTGGGCACATAATTCTTCAGTAGTATAATTATCCACTGAAGAAATTGAGGCAAGCTATTCTTTTGATGCATCTCATCTATGTCTCCACACATATTAGCTGGCAAAAGAGATATTCTGGAAGATGCAGAACCATAGACATATCATTGTGGAGGTCATCTTAAGGCTGCTGGCTTTAATGATGGCTAATATTAATATGACTGGATTCAGGCCAGTCGATGAGTATGGCCAGCTGGCACTAAGACTGGTGTTGCAAGCTGCCTGTTAGGTTCAAGCCTAAGGCTGACAGGAGTTATTCTTTTGAGGATAAAGGTAGGGCTTGGTTTGGGACTGAGTCTGGCTGATGATATACAGCAAGGATGTGCTTAGAGTTGGCTGCTGAGGCAGGTCAGGGTTTAGCAGTAATAGTGTGTGGTTAGGGTCAGGTGTGGGACTGAATTAGGTTTGGAGTTAAGGTGGTTAATCCCAGCAGAATAAGTTGATTTGTGGCAGGATCTGCAAAGAGCCATTATCATCCAGAGATATCTGGTTATTGCTGAACAAAGGTTTTGCCACTGAGCCTACGTTAGGGTTGGCATTAGGCTTAGACAGACATGGTTGAGTTAAGAAGGATCAATTAAGCTAGGTAGCAGCAGCAGAGCCTGACTAAATAGGTTTAAGTATGAAGTTTAAATTCATTTTATAGTAAAGAAAGGGCTGAAGATGAGACACAGGGTTCAAAATGTGTTAATGAACAAACTATAACTGAGGTTGCATCTGGACTTCAAGACTAATGTAATCTCCAGTTTTACCTGTACCCTCATAGTCCAAAGCAGGTGATCTGCTGGAGTATAACAGGCCTCCTATTTTAATTCAGCTTCCTGGGATCCACTCCCACTAAGGCAAGGACAGTCTGGGTGTTCAGCTGGAGTGGGGAATTGAGAAGTGACTAGGAGAAAGGAATTTGTTTCTAGGTGTGTGTCTGAAAAGGACGATAAGCAGTCTGTCTAGGTTCAACACTCAGGCTTGGATGAAAGCTAAGAGCTAGATCCTGGCCAGTGAGGTCTGATATTAAAGTTGTTGATGTAGAGTAAGTGGATGGTAGGGTCAGCTGAACTAGATTTAGGGCTGATAATTGACAGGAAGGCACCTTAAATCAGGAATTATAGTGATTATTTGTTTAAGGCTAACATTGGGTTAGGGCTTGGTGAGATTTGGGGAAAAAAAGTCGGATGAACTAGAGAAGGTTACAGTAATTTGGAGTATTTAGGATTGTAGTCTGCATCAGCAGCGTTTCAATTTGAAGTTTGTAAGAACAGCTTTGTACAGATTTGAGGTCTAGTTGGGTAGTCAGACTTCAGTGATTCCTAAAAATAAGCTTGGTTGTATTTAGATGCTGCTGATTTCAAGAATGTGCACTAAGTAAGAGCTGACAGGCCTGATCAGATGGGTAGAAGCACATCTATGGTCAGCAGAGAGGACTCATTAAAGGGAGTGATCTCCACACCTGTTTATAAAGCAGAATAATGGTGAACCAAGCTGCTTTTTCTTACATTTATTCCAACATGATGTTTAATAAATATCTCTTAGAATATGTGTAAAATAAAGAGAAAGAGAAGGCCTACTTATGTCAGAGAAGTTGTTGCTTTCAGATGTTGCACTCCCTCACGTGTTAGCATTTGATCTTGTCTTATGCAGTCAACAACAATATTATACGTAACAATAATGCATTTTGGGTTTGCTCCTACAACTGTTCTTTTGCTGATTTTTAATTTCTGTTGTTTCTGGTTCACTGAGGAAGAGAAACATGTACCTTTATGCCTAGTCAGCAGATTCTTTTCAGGTCTGAGTTCTGGGGACTGGGCTTTTCCTGTTACATTAAGTTA